>VZTE01006487.1:768982-839085 GCA_013397775.1 Eulacestoma nigropectus | reverse complement strand
TTTTTTTTTTTTCTTCAGTGGAACTCTGGGTGCCTTTCACTTCTCACTCCCTTCTATTTAATAATGTGTTTCTTGATTCTAGCCGATCTGTTTGTGAGGTCAGGAATAGCTGGTATTGTGGCACAGGAGGTTGTCTTACTCTGGCATCTATGTGCATTTTTCAATAATTGTTACTTTCTTGGAGGGTAACAGTGAACAAATGATAGAAGAAAAATACTCAAACACTGCAAATCTTTCTTAATACAGCATTCACTGAGTTATATAGGGCATATTAAAAAAATCACATTTTTTAATTATGTACAGCAGACAAGTCGATGAGGAATCATGCATGAAATCCAGGCACTCTGAAGACCAATGAAAAGGAATTTCACCTCTTTTTATGAAGCTGAGACCAAGTGATTAAAATGATTGTGCCCTATCATTTTAATTCTCTTTCCTCTAAGCTTTATTTAATGGTGCCCTCTTCCTCTGCTTAACCAAAATGATGAATTAATCCAGTTTCTCCCCTGTGGGGCAGAAGAAAAGCAATATTCACACATCCCGTTCTGCCTGTACTTCATTCACAAGGCACATTACATTTACCCATTTTTTCCCTCCTTGATTGTTTTATATCGTTATCCTGAGGAATAGACACAGATCATAGAATTTGTGTCTGTGGGACATTCTGATAAGACAAGAAATCAGATGCAGTGCAAAACTGTGCAATGTAATTTGGAACAAAGCACTGCGGAGAGGATGGGGAAGAGGGACAGGCACAGATTCCTAGATGATAAAAAGAGGCTGGCTTGCCCGGATGTGCACTCTTGAAGCAGTTACACAGCCCTAACAGCTCTGTGACCTTTAGCTGGTCACTTGGGAGTTCTGGGAACTCGGGCTCTGGCTGTGCCCCAGCTGACCCCTTGGAGCACTTGGGATGGTCTTCCCAAAGTCAAATGCCCTAACCATACCTACATTCCGTGGAATGCTCTTCAGGGTTCTGGTGTGTTTCCTGGCTGGAAATCCAGGAAGTGTAACTCAGGGCTCAGGGCTCAGTGGAACAATGCTCCAGGGCTTGGATGAACCATTTTCCAAAGTGTCCCTGGTGAAGGTTGCCTGAATCTACCAGTTTGTGTCCCACAGGCCTCACAAAATGTCCTGCCGCTCCAAAGCACACCATGGCTTCTCAATGGCTCTTAGGCACAGGCAGTACATGCATCCCTTTTTCACCACCTAATCCTCACATCAGCGTCTAGATCCACTGCCAGCTTCCTGTCCAAGGGATAGGAGACAGTTTTGAGGTGGGAGGTGGTGTAGGTATTTCTCTTCAACATCATGCATTACTCCTGAGAATATAGTTTGAAAAGCTTTTCTGAAGCAGCACTTTCATTCACAGACTAACTTGGTTTAGAGTCTTAGATGAAAAGCAGTTTTGTATCAGAGTTATAAATAGAGTAGAATTGAAAATAAGGCTGTGACCAGTCACTTCTACTTAGATTTGGATACATTCCTGCCTTGGAAATGGGCAACCACTGTAGAACCTTACCAGGGAAGTTGCTACAGGCCTTATAAGATTTATATGATCCTAAAAGAGGAGGGCAGGGATCCCTAATATTTGCAGGGAAGAGAAATCCTGCTTATAGATGTGGCTGTGGGCCTTCTCCAGCCAAAGAAAGGCCACCAGCCCAAAGGAAGTTTTTGTCAGCCTGGCCCATGCGCAGTTTAGGCTGTCTCTGTTGTATGTCTGTCATGCTGAGGCTGATCACAGACCTCATTCCAGTAAGAGTTGCTATTTAGTGCTATGTACTTGGCCAATGGGCCCCTTCATCGGTGATTCTCTGCTCCATTTAATGACCATGACTCCAGTGGCTGGAAACAGGTTATCTCCTACAGAAGACATGCCAATGCTTTCTTGTGTCTGAGTGACAGATGGCTGCTCTAAGCTGGAAGTCTTGATTAAGACTCTTGGTATATCTTCTCTGAGTAATATTTTCCTAGTGGAAAGCTCCTTCCGTCTTCTTGGATAAACCTCAGTAACAAATAAGGAGTAATGCAGTATGTCAGTGAATTTTCTGGGTTATTTTGCTTACAAAAAGGGAAAGATAAGAAATGGGATTTAGCATTGAACCAAATCTTTGTTACAGGAATGTGGATTGGGTGAGAGACCTCTGTGTCTGGGTCCAAACTGCAGGATCATCTATTATCCAGACTCCTGGCACAGGGCAAAATATTTTCACTTGATGAAGCCTTTGTCATGGTAATTGATTACTATATTGTCACTTCTTTTCAGTTAATCACATCTTTTCAGAAACTGCCAAGGTCTAGGTTGACTGCAGCAGGGTCATGGAAGTTACCGTTCAGGGAGAGAATAGATTGTGACAGTAGCACAGGGCACCCATATGTTCCTGAAAAACATCTGTTTGAGTGCCCTTTTTGGGAGGCTAAAAGAGTGTAGAAAATGAAGGCTAGAAGCGGGCAGGGACTTTCAGATGGCACAAAGCATGTATTGGGCAGATCAGTAAGGCAAAGGCGAATACCAGAAGGGCCTTGCTCAGGGAGCTTAAAGAACAGCTGAATAGTTAGGAGGTTTGTCTATCCATGTGATATGTAGATGTGATTCACTCTGGGTAAGTAATTGTCCTAAAAGTTTGAAGTGTGAATTTGTAATGTGCAGCTCAGGCAATATCCCTAGTGGAGAACCCCAGTCAGTGTAAGCAAAACCATTAGCACTAAATGATGACCCAAAAACTTGAGATAGACAGCAGACCTCTTTCACTGACCTGTAACTTTTACCTAGGAGATGAGAGATTGTTTGAGGGCAGTAAGAAAATTCTCCCTTTTTGCTTCAAGGCTCAGTAGGCAACATGAAAACAAAGAAAGTGAACAATATCTTCACAGGTTGACCAACAAAACAAAGGAAATGCCCTTAAATATATTTCCCAGCCTTAACAGTAGCACCTTAAAAGGAAGCAATTTTAGTGTTTAGAGCAATTGAAAAATGACCCAGAACAACTAAATCCATAGCAGCAAAGATTAAAGAAAGTGCATGCCACTTTTTTTGTATGGTCAATTTCTCCATAAGGAAAATAACTCAAGCCTACGTATACATCCATGGAAGAGCGGATTTAGATGAAATATTGTGCTGCAACTTGAACAAGAGCAATGTTAAAAGGTAGTTTTCTAATAAAGATTCCATCTGCATAGATAATGGCTTACTGCAGCCTAATAAACCTACCCCTCCTACATAATTATGTATGAAGTGTAATACTGTGTTGCTCTGGTCTGACAGTCTCCTCCCCGTCACACACACACACAAATTCCATTTGTAATTAACAGGAAAATTCTCTGTATTAGTTTTCTTTGCACTTTATAGAATAACAGAGAGATTAATTAAGAGGTCTGTA
The DNA here is from genome assembly GCA_013397775.1 of Eulacestoma nigropectus. Classification (NCBI taxonomy): domain Eukaryota; kingdom Metazoa; phylum Chordata; class Aves; order Passeriformes; genus Eulacestoma; species Eulacestoma nigropectus. The sequence goes on along the minus strand of VZTE01006487.1, from coordinate 835,705 downwards.
TTTCTATTTCAAGGTTCAAGTACTTTCATTGAGCACATTGTGCTTTCAAAATCTGTAGTGTCAGCAGAATTCCTTACTTCAAAACACAGACGTTTCTCTTCCTTAAATTTTACTTTTATATATTCAATTACTAAATGGTTGTGGGTAGTTAGGAGGCCCAGACCACACCGTCACCTGTTATATATCTAAGCTGTGCTGTAGATGTGTGCAAGGGAGGCTGCATAAATATTATAAGATCAGGTGATGCTGACTGAAGAGGCCCTTAGATCTCACCTGTCACCCTCTAAGCTGTGCTGAAAAATCTGAGCTTGGCAAAACCGCCTACATCTTCACTGAAACCAATGGCACCTGCCCACACCAGCTCATGTCTATGCTTCCCACACTCAGTAGAGCCTTCCGGGGTACTACTACAATTTAGGTGCACTGGATCAGAGACATAACTCCTTCTGCAGCCTTTGATGGTAACCATCTTCACATCCTGCCTCTGCAGACGTGGACATGGACAAGGAAATTAAATATCCTGCACTAACCTAAAAGCTGTCACCTTTCTTTTCCCCTTTTTTAAATTTTAAAATAATTGTTGTAGTTAATATTAAGGCTCACCCAGACATCTAAAATATTATCAGATTTTGCTCTGAAGACTCCAATCAATTATTTAATTAATTTTACAAATGCTTAAAACCACTCATATACATGCAGTTAAAATTTGCTTAGTGCACACACACACATACAGAAAAAAAAGGTTTCAATGATGCTCATGACTTACTGTTGTCTTTAAATAGAGCCTTTCATTAGCAAGCCAGCCAAATGAATAGCAATATACTCTTTTCCCTCTAATTATTATCTTCCGTGATATGTTTTTTCTACTTTTTGTTTTTTTCCAGTGGGTGAACCATCTCATTGAGAGGACTATTTATGTAGTTGCTAATCCTCAAAAATATTTACCTTTGTGACTAATTTCTGTACAGGAGTAGTGCCCCTAGGTGTGAGAGTTAGTTTAAACAAGGGCTGTCATATAAACCACTTAGTCCTGTTCAGCAGAAATCTTTGAGTTTTACTCACTGAGTTTACATCTCTCCTTAAAGAGATTTAAATGACCACCCTGAAGAGGAGCCTTGGTGTCTGCAAATGAATATACAAAAATCAGGAAACAGCAAAATTATACTCTCTTCCACTTGTGCCCGGAGAAACACTTCTCTGCTGTTGTGCCGTAACTCTACTCTGTGAAATGGGAAGTGATCTCTCTGGAATGAGAGAAATGTTATCTCATGACAGAACTGGATGGAGATCATGGGCCTGACTTCTGCTTGTTTAGTTCCTAAGCAGCTGAGTATTTTCAGTAACTCACATGGAGATCTGTAGGCATCAAAAACACTCAGTAATAAGGCACTGCTAATCAGGCATTAAGGGGCAATGATTTTCTGTGAACTCTTGTAACCAAGAATTTAAACTCAAGGTCAGAGTTAAAATGAAGAAAGGAAGGGAACAATTTTCCTGCAAGGCAGGAGCCAGGGAGTTGCACTTTGAAGCTGCAGCAATTCTTTTATGAAGACTTTATTGTTGACACCATCAACACACAGAGTTCTCATCAGTGAGAAAAACACTATCATTAAAACAAGAGGAGCGCCAGAGGCAACTGATCATTCTGGGATGTGCTTGTAAGGGCACCCTTTTTGTCCATCAGGGTTAGCTAAGGCTTATTTTATATGATCTTGCATAATGTTTAAGATATATTTATCACAAAGAAAAAAGACTAAGCAGCAAATAATAACTAACAGACCTCGATCCAACCATTTACCTTTTAATGTGTCATGGAAAAGTTCTTGAGAAATAATGTATGTTTGTATTTTTAAAATAGATTGTAGTGAATTGTAATAAATTCAATATAAACTGTGAAGACAGTTGTAGCCAATCTGCAGCATATAAAAACATCTGGGACCAGACTCAGAGATCAGTTCCGTACCTACCCACTTCCATTTCATGACCCTGCACAGCATTGCTTAAAAACTAAGAAAATGAATGGGATTGACATGTATTAGCAAATATGTTCTAAAAATGTTTCAAAGGCCTATGGCAACTGAGTGTAAAATAAAATATTCACTGACTGCTCCACATTAGGTGGTGTGAATATACTGCAATACACTGCTTAACGTATCGTAACACTACAGTTTTAGACAAAGTCTGGATGATAAAGATAACCCAACAGCCTAGCTCTCATTCAGAAAACGCAGTGGATGTTATTTCCCAGTAACTTGGAAAGCAGCTAAAAAGTTTTGAGCATTTTTTAAAGTTCTGTACACCAGAAAATTAAAAGACAAGCACTAAATCAAAGCCAATATAAGAATCGCAGAAATGAGGCATTGCAGAAGAAAAGTCTTGCCTCTGTGCCAGCAGCAGTGACAACACTGACAGGTTCCACTCTTGCTCAGCGCCTGGGCTGCATCACCATTGTCAGTCTCAGGCAGACTTGAGCATTCACGAGTGATACATTTCAGTCAGAGAATCCAACCCAGAGAGGAGAATAGCAAAGTATGGCACCAAGCTAGGAACATCTTTTTTTTTTTCAAGGATGGATAGATTTTTGTGTGAAATAAGACCTTTTTTTCCCTAGAACAGTTGCTGAAATAATTTGTAATGCTAAATAATTTTTGAAACAAAAAATTTTTAGCATTTTTATCTGATATACATTGGAAAATCTTGATTATTGTATCAAGAAGTATTCTGTTTGAAGCTTACTTGCACTGCCTGAGAAAGATCCCAATGAGATAATGTTCTGCAGGGCTTTTTCCAATTTCCAGTTGTCTTCTCAAAAATCAGAGAGCCACTTGGCAGTGCTTGCCCTCATTATTGAGAGAGGAAGTTGAAAAGCATTGTCATGAAAACATTAGATTTAAAAATTAGAAATAAATATTCCCATTGTTCATGTTGATTGACTTTAGATAAACATATTGAGATAAGACTGTATGCCTACACCAAAGAATGGAAACAACATATATAATTTACAGACAATTATTCATGATAATTTAATTAGCTCTTTGTTTCCCCTTGATTCACCACTGAACTGTGAGACACTTTGTCACGAATCTGCAGAGAATGAAAAAAACCAGAGATGTAGTGAAGCATATATTTTGGAAAGTAATGAAAATTTTACACTTTCTAAGTAGTCTTTAACAACCTGTCATCCAAGGGAAAATCCCCATGGGTCTTCTAATCCCAAACAATATTTTTGGAAAATCCTGTCATCTCTTCCCACTACAGCCTTCCGTAACTGAGACTGAGAATGGGATTCAGTTAAGCTTTGGGTCCACCTAGGTATTTATCACCCCTCAAGTCTGCCTTTCAAGGTGCCTATGTAAAGCTCACTGTTTTTGAAGAGTAGACTGCTAAATCATGCTGTGCTGAAGATTTCTTTATGCAAACAAGGTCTGTCTTAAAAATTGAAAAAAACCAGAAAGCAGAATTATTTATTCCGAGCAAGGGAAACTCCATCTGCCTTTAATCAGTACATGGACAAGAAAGAGACAGTGCAGATTTTCAGACATATGCTTTTGCACAGATGTGTAAGCCAGAGACTGTGGGTGTGTAAGACACAGGCACACACATATCCCTGTGTGTAAGTTTATCCCCATGCCCCTTATAAATGACAGACACATGTAGAATTGTCCTTCCTCAGCAGTTTGTGTCCACAGGTTTTCATAGCCATTAGAATTTTTTTATTGTTTAAGTCAGAGTTGTTCCAGGGTATGTCAAAAAAAAAAACAAAAAAAAATTTCAATTGTTTCGTGTTCTTTTTTAGGATGATTGAGGGAAAGAAATGATCTTTCAAAAAGCCATTGACAGTGACAATAGTTATGAAGTTAACCTATTACTAACATGACTTCAATCTGAAAAACCTTTTCATTACCAGCTCAGATAGAAAACAAAAATCATTATATATCAGGTAGCTGCTCAGAAATCTAGGAGGGCATGAGTGGAGTACCTCAATCCATTTCTTAGTGGATAAATATGGTTTCACAGTATGCAAATGCTTCTCATGCTGTCAAAAATCACTAAATTAGCTGTGATGAAGGGCTGATTAGGAATCATAAAGGGTATTCATCTTTTTCCCTCATCTGAAAAACCACTCTCTACAGAATAGGGCAGAAGGTAAAGGATGATGTTGGCTTTTTTATATGTTCATAGAGTTCAACAAAATGTGAGCCTGAACCTAAGGCTGTTGTATCTGGCATCTTTCTCACAGCTGCTTTTGTACTTCAGTAAAACTTTGTAAATTAATGTGTCTTAAACCATATCTGGTTGGAGGTCACGTTTAACTGAAACTCGTTCCTGAAACACTTTTAGTATAAGAGAAGAAAACTTCTGTTTCCTGAAGCTGTGTCATCACTCAGACTTTCCAGGCCCACACTCTCTGGTCACAATTACCTGGTAGGGTAATGAAACCTGTATCAGCCATGAAACCTCCTCCAGTGATCTCCCTGCTCCTTCTCCCCTTCCCCCAGCCCTCATGAACTCTCCGTTCCTTCAGGAACATGCCTGCTTTGCTCTGTGTCTCTAGAATCATTTAGTTACAGTACTAACCTATAACAATATGAATCCCACGCTGTTCCACAGAATTCCACAGATTTATTTTTAAACCGTGTGTTTTAATTGTTATATTCAGCGCATTTTTTCAATGGGGAGTGTGGAACAAGAGAGCGGTGGTCTCAAAATACTTTCCTAATATTTATTTTAAAACCTTGGTGTTCCAGGAAGTAGGAATATCACATCAATTGCTGGTTTGGGATTTTTTGTGGGGAGAATGGGGAAGGGAACAGATCACTCGGTTTTTTTCTGCTGTATCCTTGGGGACTGTGCCTGGTATATCTGCACATTGCTCAATAAACGTATTTCCTGTTTTAGGAGGCATAAAGTTGTACCTCATGAGATGCATGACCCTAATAAGCCCAATGAGATGTGGCCAGACTTGTCACATTAGCGGGTTTTCAGAAAACAGTGCTAAATTCTTTGCTTTTTTTTCCCGTAAACCTGATTCAAACTCAGGTCTCAAGCTGAGAGGCTGGTGAATTAACCTAATGTGCCCACTTGACTCTCTCCTAAGCATCATGATAGATTTCTTTTAATCTGCCGCAGAAAATAAATTGCTGGAGAAAAAAAAAAATAAAGATTTGTACTCTTTAAAGACTAATCACTTTCAGGCACTGTATGGCAAACAGCAAGATTCAGAATGAATCCTTTTACTGCATTACTCATGACAGCTTACAACCCAGACTATTAAACATTCATCAATAAAAATTTAACATCCCATCTTCCCTTTGATATCCTCAACTGCTCCCTACATAAGACAACAAGAAGGCTTTCTACAGCTCAGTGTGATGGCAGGACATCAAAGCAGCCTCCACAGCTAGCCTGCTTCGAACAGTGCCTTGTATTTAGAAAGCAGAGTTGTCACATGGGAGGGGAAAAAGCAATGCAGGAGATTCTCTCTGGTTTGAATATATATAATCCCTCCCAAGGGGTGCATTATGGCCATGTTGTGGCTGAGCAGCAAGTTGCAATTCACTTTTCTTTATATAAGGATATGACAGACCACACAAAAGCAAAAAGAAGAGCTGGATATTTTCCTTTGTTAAGCAATGAGCACTGCATGCCAGACTTTAACCGGTGGAAAAAAAAAACAAAACGGCATTTGCTTAAAAAATTACCAGGTTTTATTATATCCTGGACTGACAAATTTGTTGTAGCTACTGTTTGCTGGAGAAGTGAAGATTGTAAACAAATAAATCTATTTGCTTTCCTGCCACCTACAGAAGATTTGTGCTTGACATTGAAAAGGCAAGCAGGGAATTTTCAATGGGCAAATTCATTTCAGTCGAGCAACTTCCATTTTTAGCTACTTAACAGAAAAGAACTGGAAAATTAGACCCTGAAATAATCGTCTCCCAACAACTGCTGGGCATCAGTTGTACTTATTGTCCTGAACCTGACTCAAATCCCGTTGTAACAGTTCTGTGATGCAGGTGGGTTTTGGATCAGATGCTAAACTGAACAGACCCTAGGTTTGACAAGCTTAGACTTGTTCCATCTGCCTTTCTCCTGCTCCTACATCCTGACTGGTCATTTTTACTGCCTGCTGTCCACCTGCAATGGCCTGGGGTTTCAGCAATGCTCCTGGCCAAAGCCTGCCTGTTTCAGGAAGAAGGAAGGGCCAGAAGCTGGAGAATAAAACCCACAGTGTGCATCTTTTCAGTTCTTGTGTTCTCAGTCAGAGCTTTGCTATGAGGAGGGAGGTAACAGGATAAAAAGGAAGAAAGCAAAAGAAAGAAAGGAAGGCTCTCATGGTGGTAGTACTTCTCAGGGGTTTTTATCATTTGATTTTGTTAACTTCCAGTAGCTGCCACTCGGCATAGATTTTGATAGCATATTACAGTATCAGTTGACTAATTAAATTGAATTTATGTTAACCAAGGACATGGAAAGAAGAACAAGTATTGCCCATGATTATGTGGTAATTAACCTGGTTTTGCTTAGTCTGTAGTGACCTGTTTAGCGGGTGGAGTGCTGCTAAGACATTTTAGAAAGGACACATTCCCTGTTGGCCTTTCTGTCATCTTGCGTTACTATCAGAGAACCAAAGTTGTTCAGATCACACATGGACTGCAATCACACCTGCTACAAGGGTTCTCTGTGGCCTTCTACTTAGCTTTAGTTTGTCTCACCCAAAATCCTTTGCAGCCTGCTCAATTATAGCACTAAAACATGTGCAGAACAAGCTAAGTTTAAAAAAATGCAAGAGGTGATACGTGCATTATTTTTTGGTCTTAGATTTAAAATCAATTCCCAGTATTTTAAAATTTTCTCTAGCAATAGCAGCAGCAACCAATATCTTCTACTGAGACAAAGAAGTGTCTGTCATAAAGTCACAGGTATGTTATAGAACAGTTAGTGGTAAAAAAATAGTGGAAATTAATACATTTTCCTATTTTGTTTCCCCCCTTTAAGATGCAGATTTTGTTGTTGTTTAGTTTGGGTTTTCTTTCCAGTTTGGAAATAATTCTCTATTCAGCAACCTTGGATCTGTCTGTAATCTGCTTAAGGGCTTTCTATTGACTTTCAAGCTCTAGCTGTGAAATAAAATCAGGTGAGAGAATGAAGTGATCTGGGTGAGACAAGAGATTTCATTTGATTTTGAGTCAAGAAGGACCAGGCAAGGAAAATCACACCTCTTTATGTTGCTTCAGAGATGTAAAATCATGTCAATACTACCAGGGCAGGCACAGTGCTGAAATCCTACGACTGGTAGTGCAATCAGTAGTGCAACCACTGGCTATTTTAAAATTGCACAGTGCCTTGTATGTCTCAAACCGCACTGTAATTTTTGTTTCAATGCCAGTTCATCCTATGCTAAGCTTCCCTTTGCAATGCACAGATGTCACAGAATCAGTCATGAAATCATAGAATGGCCTGGGTTGGAAGGGACCTTAAAGATCATGTAGTTCCAACGTGCCCTACTGTGAGCAGAGAGCCTTCCACTAGATCAGGTTTGTCACAGCCCCATCCAACGTAGCCTTGGACATTTCCAGGGATGAGGCACCCACAACTTCTCTGGTCAATCTGTTTCAGTGCCTCACCACCCTCACAAAGAAGAATTCATCTTCTTCTTATCTAATCTAATCTAAGCTAGAACTACTCTCAGTTTAAAACTATTTCCCCTTGTCTTGTCACTACATGCTCTTGGAAATAGTCTCTCTCCATCTTTCTTGTAGGCTCCCTTTGGGTACTGGAAGGCCATTAGGTCATCTGGAAGCCTTTTCTTCTCCAGACAGAACAATCCCAATTCTCTCATCTTTTCTTCATAGCAGAGGTGCTCCACCCCTCAAATCATCTTGGTGGCCTCCTTTGGACTCACTCCAACAGGTCCATGTCCTTCCTGTGCTGGGACCCCAGAGCTGGATGCAGTGTTCCAGGTGGGGTCTCACCAGAGTGGAGCAGAAGGGCAGAATCCCCTCCCTTGTCCTGCTGGCCACAGGGCTTTGGATGCAGCCCAGGACACGTTTGGCTTTCTGGGCTGTGAGTGCACATTGCTGGGTCATGTCCAGCCTGTCCTCTACCAGCACCCCCAAGTCCTTCTCGGCAGGGCTGCTCTGGATCTGTTCATCCCCCTGGATTGATACTGGGGGTTGCCCTGACCCTGCAATTGGTCTTGTAAAACCACATGAGGTTCCCAAGGGCCCAATTCTTGAGCTTGTCCACGTCCCTCTGGATGATATCCTGTCTTTCAGGTGTGGCAACAGCACCACTCAGCTTGGTGTCATCTGAAAATTTGCTGAGGGTGCACTTGATGCCTCTGTCTATGTCATCAGTGAAGGTATTCAATAACACTGATCCCAATATAGACCCCTGAAGGACACCACTAATATCTCAGCAAAGATAATTCAGACTGAAAATTACTTGTTTTCTGAAAATTTTGGACATTTCCTAGCATCTGTTGTGTTTTCATAAAAGTGATATCATTAAGCACACATTCCCTCCTGAGACCCGTTTCAAGGGAAATTTAAACAGGTTGGACACAATCCACTGAACTGCGGTTTTGCCAGGATAGTGAGAATAGCACTTTTCCTTTCTCAGAAGTTCCATATGAATTTTAAAGACAGCATCCTTTGAAGCAGCCTGTTTCTCTTGCTCTTTCACTTGGTTTCCATTACACTCCTGAGCAAACACACTACAAATACACACCACGATTTTTGGTTCTTCAAATATGTTAATACGCTCTGCTTATGGGGGTGTGGTATGCAGGTTCAAGTCATGTGGATTTCATTAGTGAAACTTAATCGACGGAAAATTGTATGATAAACATTCCTATTAATAATGACTTTTATTCTTTACTACTGAAATTGGTGCAGAAGGAATTTCTAATTTTAAACGGGACATATTCCTAATATAAAAATCACATGATATGCAGAATAAGGCTTTGCTGCAGGGCAGAACTGCGTCTGTTACCTCAAACAAGTAAGCTGTGACTACCATTTTAAAAGTAAAATTATCTCAATTTAATACCTGTGCATACCATTTTCCTTCTCCTTAAGTAGATTCCAAACAGCTATCTGTCCCTAACTGCAAAGCAATTTGAGCAAATTCTCAGTACTTTGGTCAAAATTCACACCTATGCAGAGACACTGCACAGATCCTCTTGTCATTCAAGTCCCACTCACATTCAGTGAATCTTGTCTCTATTCGTTTTCTAAAAGATGGTAAAAGGGGAAGGTGCTCAGCAAGTCAGAAAAGCAGGCCCATTTTTTGTAATAGGGTGTGTTCACTGTTTTCAAGTGGCTGAGGTAGGTGTTTTGCACACAGTGAGAGAATTCTCTGGTTTAAAACCATGTCTAGTTAGTTAGCTATAATTCTACAATTCTATAATTCAGCTCTAAATTCGCAGGATGTTCAAAAAATCACACAATCCTTTCAAATTTGCACCCAGATATAGGAATCAGGGGAAATATATTGTACCAGTACCATCAGTAATTTTAAGCATAAGTGGTGTGAGGGTAAAATAGCAATATAACAACAACAGTGAAACTGTAAGCTGTAACTGTATTAATGCACAAGTCAGTCAAAACTGACTTTGATATTTGTATAGTAGAAGCAGAATATAAAAATAACTCATGACAGTAGTATAATAAAAACATCAATGATACTAACACAGCTGGTAGATTTCACCACAGTGAAAGAGTTCTACAGGTAACAGGGGGGAAAAAAAGCATGTAAATGCATTGGACCTCCTTTTCCTGCTGGTAAAAGAAATTTACAGTCAAGCAGTCTTTCAAATATCAGCCATCTATCTACACCTGAACTGAATTATTTGGTGAAAAACTCCTGTGCATAGAACAAATACTCTTGTAAACTTCTCTACTCTTGCACACTGCAAATCTGAACTAAAAAGAAAATTCAGAGTTAAGTATAAAATTTTCCCACTCAACCACTTTATTCCAACAGCTGACAATCAAAAACACATTAGCTGCTGTCAGTCACCATCACAATTTTATAACGTTGGTGTCTGTATAGCAGGAATTTAATCAACATATCAACTCATTTCACATATGTAAACACATAGAAGCTGATTCAGTCACAATAACCCTACCTGTACTAAAGATTTTCAAATAACTCAGTTTTTACTCCTCCAGCTTCCACTGAAATATATTATGAATGAGAGAATTAAAAATAACTGAAATACTACCCTCAGTCTATAGATAGTGAAGTAAAAGCACAAGCTGTGGGATAAAATAAGTACAAAATCACTAATAGCTAATTTTCAGTGCTGGCCCCAGGGGAAAAGAGACCAGAGTACAGGGCTGACATCTAAACCACTGCAGCTCAGTGAAGTCAGTGCAGACCAACAGCACTGAGGAAATGCAGTTCCCTCAAAGAATGCCTCCCTCAGATAACGCAGAAGTTAAAACTCCTAACACACACCGCTCCCTAAGATAAGAGAGGTTTTGTTTAATTACAGCAGTGGTTCCGCAAGGCCGTGCTTGCAGGAACAGTTGGTTTGAAACTGGCCAGCCTGGCAGCAATCGTGGGAGTGGTCCAACAACCCATTACTTATCCTGAATTAATACTGACCACCAGTGTAATACCAACAGCACCAGGGCAGAGTCCTGAGCCAACTCTGCATTCATTAAAGTTTGAATATTTCTCTGTGTTCTTTTCAATCTGAGACAAACAGCTTGAGATTCCAAAGTCTCTGTTAAGGAGTCACAGCACAGTTACTTAACCCTGTATTCGAGCTCATCATTCATTCACAAGCTGCTCCTCCCAGGGTGAATTTGGCACACAACATGCCAGTCCAGGGATTTCTCACCACTCCCACTGCTCACATACATACTTTTCACACTGAAGCACTTGGCTGGTGTTGAGCTATAGGCTGCCACGAGTGCCACTGCACTTACTGGGCTGCAAACATGCCAATGAGGGAGAAATTCTAAAAGCAGAAATGAGGAGATAGCAGGCATTTAACACAAAATATCTGACCAGCATATGTTTATATACAATGGGCTGTCGGCAACAAAAGTGGGCAATACGTTGAACAGTCCATTTTAGTACATTTCTGTTGTTTTGAAGGAACTGCCAGTTAACCACTGCTTGGACATTTTACAAAAATGACCAAGGCCCTGTAACAAAACCACGAAGCCTCCTGCTGTGAATGTTGTCCATTATTTGTTGAAGCATCATTCTCCGTATAGCTGGAAGTGGGGAAGACAGCAAGTACATACATAATGACATTGGGGCACAAAATCACAAGGAGTCACAGCTCTGTATATAGGGTGACACTGGTCTTAAAGATACACCATCAACACAAGACAGTCTACAGGCCAGAGCTTAAAATCAGAACCTGGAGCACAAGTTGGTCACACTTCATGTTAAAAATCCACTTGAAATGGTATACAGAGGGTTAATATGCGGTTAATAGAGTCTTTAACACATACTGCAGGCTCTTGTAGCTTTTTTGGTGATTATACATGGTTGCAGATGGTTCCATGTACATCAGTAGAAAGTGATGAAGATGGTTATGAGTCACATTTGACCCTCCTATAAACAACCTATAATTATTTATTAAAACACCCACTAATCTTTTATTAACTTTTCACACACTATATATGGATTTCTTGATGCCAGTGCTGACTAGCTGTCATTTCTCAGAACACTCAATTTCCACAATTATAAAGCAAAGACGACAAAATTTGAAGCTATGGACCTTATAAAAATACTACCTAAAGTTAAGATTCTGTGGCATGAGTTATTCAAGTCAACTTGAGCTACACAGTTCAGTCACTGTCATGACTCCTTCTTACAACAATTCCACTCATTTATTTGTCACAGAAGAGCTCTATGATACTTAGTTTTTGTGAAATAAATTCACAATCCTGGTTAAAGACACACTGTCATGTTTGGCATAAAGTATCCACACAACAGTCAGTACCAATCCAGAACTATGAAAAAGTGTATCTCCTTTATGTGTATGGAACTGAGCCGTGCAAAGATAAAGGACCACGTTTTCCCAGGAGATCTTTGCCTTCACCTGCAGACCGCACTGTGTATATACCGTAGAAAATGCCTGCGTTCATTTTTAAGATAAAGAAGGCAGAATAAAATCCAGTGCTCCAGTTTCCCAGTGCTATGGGATATAGTTGTACTTTTACAACAGGATCATCCTGTCACTACTTGTGAATATCAGACATATATTTAGATAAAGTCATCAACATTCAGGGCTGAGGACACCTGGGATATATGTAATCTCATCCTCTTTGTATGGGATCTTTGTAGTTCTGCCAATCCCAATTCATAATAAAATAATAAAAATGTGAGCCAGGCCTCAAAATGATTTTTTTTTTACTTCAGTTTTTCTTTTTTAACTACCTTAAAAACCTACTAGGTTTTATCAATGAATAATCTCATTTTCCAAGTTTTCCAATCATATCTTCCAAGTACAGGGGTTAGAATCTTGCTTTGCAAGATTTTAAATGAAAACTAAATTACTTCTGAAAAAACCAGCAGCCTCAAGACTTGCTAGAAAACCAAAGGAGGTGGAAATACTGTACTTTTTACCATTTCTGAACATACAATTTCCCTCTCAATTAAACTAGACATTCTATCTAGCAGGTAAATTTGAATTATACCCAACTCCAAGGAAATCCAGGGATGAGACATTCCAAAATTTCTTGAGTCAAAGAAAGGTAATATAATTTCTACAGATGTCTGTATGCCATCAAGATCCATCCTAGCATTTTCATCAGTTTTATTTTTGGTTCTAAGAAGGTCCAAGAAGAATACAAAAAAGGAAAATAAGCTAAACTATTTTTAAGTCAAGTTGACTGATTTTGATTGAAAGACTGGGCAAAGTTCCAGTGGTGAAGTGTGTGTTTTATACTATCCAGACTGCTTTGCCCTTTCCTTCACATAATGCTAATGAGTAACAGAGTAATTTGAAAATCTGAGCAGTGAGCTGTGCTAGCATTTGGGTTAGACTATTGCAGTCTTAAGAAGGATTATGGATTGGGAACTACAACTCTACTGAGGTGTGGAGTTGCATTAATGGTTTTATATGTAATACTAAATCACTAGACCTGTTCCTGTGATTCTTGAGTATCAGACTGCATTTGATTCCCCTCTCAAACAATTAGACCAAGCATCCACAACTCAGTAGAATAGAAAAGAGCAAAGGGGACTCATCAGGTGTTAAGCAAGAAAATGCCTGTATACTCTGCCTACACCACGTAAACAGCCTGATTTTTGCAAGCCATCCAAGAAGGAAATCAGTGCTGAGTACATTCTTAATACTCCTTATGGGCCAAACAATATTTTTATCTCTTGTCTTCTGAGGAAAGTAGTTAACACAGTTATTTGGAATAATTTTCCATGGATATGCTACATAAAAAATTTATAATATTCTGGAGTAGCTCTTTAAAGATGACAATGATTTTGACTTTGGAACAGGAAGGCTGCACAGTTAACTCTTCCAGAACAGTTATTCGGTAGTAGCTAAACCGGTATGTTTGCTCATGTAAACATGGACACTGATGGACTAACTTCAGATGATTAATCCTATTTATGCTTCTTTTATCCAAGGGAACAGTTTCATTCTCAATTAAAATTGATCTGAGTCCATGCTTCTGTCATAAGGGATGGTCTTTTCTCATTCTTCAGTTGCATATGCCTACTACTTTTCTCTTGTTAACATTTGTGTTTTTATGATTGCCCAGGGATCCAAATGAAAGGAGAAAATTAATCGAAGACTGAAAAGGGACAGTTTTCATCAGGATCAACACTGTGCATAAAGCTCTCTAAGATGCGTGCTGGCAGAATAAAAGATATTTCAAGTGCAATAAAAGTGGGGATATCCCATTTGGTTTCTGTGTGAATTTGTATCAGTTGAAAGTAATAACGAAAATGCACCCTGGCATAATTTCCCTTTCCTTCTTTCCTTACGATAATTTCTTTTAAAATTATAACATAAAACCTTATAAAAATTATAAAACATAAAAATCATAAAACAAAAAATTCACACAGGAATATAGTATTCACGTGACTTTTTCTTTTTTCTTTTCCCCATGGGTAGAAATTTTTGCTACCAAGATGAATTTTTATAAAATGCGAAGTTTGATTTATGCATTAGGTCCAAAATGTAGGTTATTTAAGGTTGTTGGCAAGACGAATGATGACAGCTGGGTTACATAATGCCACTACTTTCATTTAGCAGGGGACACTCACTGAGTGACTGGCTGCTGTCAGGGCTTCTTAGTCTGTTAGCTAAATACAACTTGAGGTGCCATGCCTGTAAAATTGTGTCAGACAGGGAACATTCATAGCGCTTTAGGCCCCTGACTCAGGTGATGAGGTAAGAAACTACTTTCTGGATCCTATACATGCACTAGAGGGACATTAGCTTCCCTGGAGTTCAAGTCAAAGCTTAATGAGGGTACTGTAAATGACCAGAGAAATCTCTCGTTTTTACTTGTGACTCTACAGAGAAACACTTAACTTAAAGGAAAAAAAAATAAAGCTTGACTTTATCATGTTAATAAAAAGAATGAATGATGTATCTTAGACCTTATTGGAGTGAGTTATATAGTCTCAGGCTTCACACTTGATTTGTTTGAAGAGACTGGGTGGAAATGCAATAAGACAGAGCGAGTGAAACTCGTAAATCATAGGAATTAAGGATAAGGAGGAGAAGCTTTGCTTTTCAATTCCACAAGTTCTATAAAGGAAAATGAAATCTCCAGAAATCCAAGACCAAATCACCTTTGAACAAACTAATCATTTTTTTAAGAAGGATTCTTCCCTAGTCTTTGCCCCCTGTCTCTCTATCAAAAGAAGTGGTCTGTAAGACCACTGTACCAGAATTTTCTGGTTTCTTGATATTGTTCTAGATCATCAGGAATCTTGGGGTTACAATCTTGAAAGTTCTTTTTACATTCTCTTTTTTTTCTCATGTGTTTTATTAGCTGAGATACACAAGGCTTTTATGCTTTGATTATAGAATGTGAAAATGTGTTGTATGTACGTGAGTCTCTATGATCCTGTAACATCTACACAAGGACGACGTCAGACAAAGGTTTAAGTATTATTGAAACATTCTAATAAATATACTCCAATATTGAGTTCTAAACTAGCACTAAGACCAGCTGATTGATTTCCTCACAGTCTGATTTGCATTGTTTTAGAAAATGTTAATTTTGCTGCTATGAACAGTAGCCTAGCACACGTGACAAATTTTTCTAAGTGTTAATTTTTAAAATACTTTCAATATAATGCATAAAAGGGAGTCTGTGTTTCTTTCCATCAGCAATATGTTCAGGGATCTTTCAGGCTCCATGTGCTGACTACATTTTCACAATAGGTCTTGTAGCTGATGTAGCACGATAAACAGGAATTCAAATTCAGACTTGCTCTCCTGTTCTGCAGAAAATGCACTCAAACTTTCTTTTCTCTTGCATTACACTGGCCCCACATCAAGCACTGTCACAAATACATCAGATATAAATATACATTGAACCCATGTGTAGCTAAGAAAGGAAAGTCATGGGTGCCAGCAGCATTTGAATTTTGCATACAACCAGTTGCCTCAGGCCACTAGAGGCTACTGTAGGCTAGTAGTAATACTCATTTTCCAGACTATTTTGCCATATATTGTTTAAAAAGGGAGGACATGGAAACAGGAGTTCACACACTTGATATAATGAAGTAACTTGAAAAAAAAAAGAAAATTAAGGGCATTAAAATGTTCTTTTGTAAAGAACATTTTTGCCCCCTCCCCTTCTGCAAAGAGTATGAACAGTGGCAATTAAAAACAGAAATTGTTTTTCACTAAATAAATTAATCAGACTTTGAATTAGCTTACACTCAAGGTCTTAGAGCAAAATTTAGAATTTATCCTTCCTAACCCTCAAAACCTCACAAAGCATCCAATTTTGTTCTCAAACAAGTTTCTAAACAAACACAGTAGAAACAACCCGCTGTTGCCGTAGGCTTTGATGAATCCTTTAAACCAAGGTAAATGATGTTAGACTCGGATTATAACCCCTCATGTCTACTTCATATTCTCTCTCATTTTCATAAAGATCATAGAGACCCAGCTCTATATGCCTTCTATATGCTTTATAATTTTTTGTTTTGTTTTCCCCCAGATGTCTCTGCAAAAGCGTATCTTTTTAGTTACGAAGAAAAAGTGCGTCCACATGAAGAAAACGTATCCAGACCCAGGGAAGTTATGTGCATTTCTAATACACAATGGGACCAACACTCATTTCTGAGAGCTGAACAGTTGTTTATAGCAAAAAAGAAGTGAGAAAATACATCCAACACTTTGCATGGTTTATATTCTTATCCAGGCTATGATTTCGGGCATTTGACAAGTGAATAAAAAACATAAAATAAAAGTAATCATTAACAGCATTATGTAGAACTTTTTATGAACATATTTAGCATTAGCTCCTAAGGGAGAATTTTTAAATGAGAGATGAGCTGCTGCAAAAGGAATTTAAAGGGCACAAGGCAAAAAAGGGATTAGGAACTCTAAAGCTAAAGAATTAACATCAAATTTTTGCTGCAGATTTACTTATTACTCAATTCTTAAAGAATTTGCACAGATTCACTTACTAAAGCAGTTCTAGAATGTTAACCATATTCTCTATATTTTAAATGCTGATGTTAGTGGTCACTTCAAGCCCCTATTTTCTCCCTACATTGTGTTTGTACAGTACCCAGAACGACAGAGACATACCCATGGGCTGGGCTTTTGAACACTAGCATCATGCAAGTGAATAGTTCAGGAAAGACGATAGCGCAAGGGCACTAAAACAGGGAAAACTGAGTCACATTTTGTGAAGTCTTAGGTCACTGGTCCAACTGACAACAGTAACCAGATTCTATTTGCAATATTTTTAAAAACCTATCTGCTCTCAGTTAGCTGCTGTTTCAGAGGTTTCCAATTTCTCTCTCTGAAGCAAGTGTATTTTCCCTCCAAGATGGTTTTATCTTATCTTGTTTTAACCCCTGTTTTCCAAATAGGCTGTGTAGATAGCACTGCCAAAATAATCATGATAGTGTGCTTTAACGTATAGAGGCTATCTACGTCATAATATGGATCAGAAGAGAAACTGGACCACAGCTTGTGCAGGGATTTATCACCAGCTGTATCTGTTAGCAATGATGACTTCAGACACATCTCCCTCCTGGCAAATTCCTGCTTGTGCAGGGCACTGCAAAGCTCAGCCTGGCCTGGGGCCCATGCCCTGCTCTGCTCCAGCAGGCACTGCCTTGGCCTCTGCCCACTTAGGGCTGCAGCAGGGGACAGGTGCGGAGAGGTGGACACTGTGCTGCTGGCAACCTCCTTCTGGAGAAGGTCCAGAGACAGCGGATGGCTGAGCTGTTCAGAATCCAAATGGAAAATCAGAACAGATGTTAGTGGTGTGGGAGGTTCTAAACAAAGGCTATCTCTGAATCTAAGTCAAGTTTTGAGTTACACATGCTCTGATTAGGGCAATAACGAATTGTTGGTCTCCAGAGCAAGAAAAGAAAATCCTGGATTTTTGGATCCAGTAACTGGTTTTGAGTTATTCATGAACAGTCATTCTAGGATGTTTCAAGAACATTGTGGGCCATAATGTCTGTTCCTACGAATGAAAAACCACCAAAGCAAAAGGAGCTGCATGACATTTTACTAGTAATAAGTCTGACTTTAAAACATCATTAAGATAAATTACTGACACAAGTTTCACAAGGGCTTTCTAAGCCTTGACACTACCTCAGAGCAAAGAAATGAGCATAACGCTAATATATCTCATTCTCAGAGTATAATACTGGTAGTTTGCAACTCTTTTGGGCTCCCACCCCTGAAGTTTTTGGTGAGCTATGCGGGGCTGGGCTGGCCAGATAATGTCTTACTGCAGTGCAAGTTTACACTGTGTAGTACACTTTCAGAATTGTACTACCAAGTAGACTGCCATTATACTACACTAGTGTCCTCTAGATTAGGGAGAATTAGTAGCCTGTTTTCTTTTAAACTTAGTTCATGAAAAAAAACCCACACTGAAACAATGAGACACAATGATATGGGCACCAGGTCTGTAAGAAGACCTAGGGACTTGAACTACTGAAATATCTGTCCTGTGCCCGAAACAAAGCACGCTGATGGAAGAAGCATTTTGAAATTTCCATTTTCCTTGTCCTGAACTAGTAAAACTATGCATGAAAGTTACTGTTATGCACTAACACTCAGTCACAGACTAGAGAAAAATGGATTTTTCTGTCTCCATCTGTGACCAAGTCTGAGGTTTGCATTTTTTTTCAGGTTATACAAAATTCTGCTCTGCTCTGTGAAGAGTTTAGCAGGTCATTCATTACAATTAACCTATGTAGAAGGGCATATACAACAGTCTGTGCTTTTTTGTGTGTTTCAGATAAAAAACTTGTCAGCAAAAGTTGTATTTTTAATGCATGTATTCTTGTAAAACTCCATTGTAACAGAGATAAGACATTCTTCCACAAGAAAAAGAGAAGCTTGAACAGTAGGTGAAAAGAAAAAGATATTGTCTTAAAACAATAAAAATAAACAAAGTATCTGGAAGGATTAAACCATTCAGAGAAACTCTTCACTCAAATAAAAAGTTGTCCTTCTGTAAGTTATTTTGTTAAATTTAAAAACTGAGTTTATGTTGTCTCAAGTATTCTTGTAGCTATTGTTTTAAATACCAACTTCAAAGAATATTAAATATAAGGTGGCTCTTTTGCTTTCACTTACTGAACATAAACAGTACCTAGAAATTAGCAAGAAGATTGGGCGGAAGCAAAATGTAATTTAAAGTTATAGTGTAGTCCAGCATGAAACTGGAGGACTTCTGTTTTGTTCATATGGCTTACAGAGAAAGGAATTCTATTCTGTAGCTCCCTTTTCCTTTATGGAAAACTTGCAGAACTTTCAATCCAAGAGAATGACAGAAGCATTTCATTCTGTTCATTCTCTTCATAGCACCTATGCTGGTACTCTAGCACCAACATCACTTTCCAATGTACCAGATAGCACACAACTAACATCTCACTGTCCTCACCAAGCCATAAGCATGTGCTGAAGCACTTTGACGAAGATGGACAAACTTAATCACATGCTTAACTAATTATTCAAGTTTGGATAGATTCAAATGTAATCTGCTATAGCTCCCTGAAGGCTAATTTGTAGTAAATTTGAGAGAGAATATTCATATTGTAAATAGAAAACAGATCTAACTCAAAAATTCAGTGACAGTTTAGCCTTTGGGGTGTTGTGTCAAAATAGCGTAATTATAACAGGCGAAACTGGAAAACTGCTGATGAAACTAATTTTTATTTCTTGTGGAACTTCAGTCTCAGTCTCAGAATATAACACCCTTGTTCTTGTTAGAACATATGCCTGTGGTAAGAAAATTATCAGTGTTGGCACTGGAGTTTTCAATTGATGATCACATAAAGGATGGTAGTAATAACTCTGATTTCAAGCATCTTAATAACCAAATCTCATAGACTGTTATAATGATTCCTCAATAGGGAGGAAAAAAATCAAAATAAAACACCTTAATCATAAGTCATTCAAATGACAAATGTGGAACAGATTCAAAACCTTATGTCCGTTTCTTTTTGGCGTTACGTGAACAGTCTTCTAACCTGCAGCAGTTCCTGATACAGGGGCTGTAACTGTAAGCCATGGACACATTGATAACTGTAACTGCATAATCAGCCATTAAGAGCAGCTCATATTTTAAGAGGTGTCAAATGGGTTTGAGTGTCTCAGTATGCACAAAGAGGATGTTTCTCAAAACCACTAATAAGTTTTTTAAACGCGGATGGATAATTACAACGCATTTAGAGTCAGTCACACTAATATAGTTAAAATTTATATTATATTTATACACATAAGGTTATCAAAAAAGTGCATGAACTGATTTTTAGTGAGACATAAGAGTGAGAGTTAAGTGATATTTACATTTTGAAATTATTTCATTTTCACCCATATGTGTGTAACTTTGAGTGGCTATTTCAAGAAATCTTAGCCATCATGTACAAAGCCCACCACACTTTTTGACAACTCTTTAAGCCCTGAGAGGAGCAAGGAGTAAAGCTTTTAACTACATAATACAACAAAAGGAAAATAAAGAATTTGTAAAATCCTTCCACATTCTAAAGACATGGGAGAAACATTCCTGCTGAGATGGAGGCTGCCACTTCACTCTGGTTTTTCAATGTTATTCCCCTCTACCCTCTTGCAACTGGTTCTCAGACTTCACTGCTGCTAATATTGGTATCACTGCTGTCAGTTAGCGATTTTTACCTTGCTGCTACATTGGTAATGAAAACAATGGCAAAATCCAACTTTAAGGAAGATCTTTACATGGCATTAATGTCTATCACCTTTAAAAGTCAGTACTTCTCACCATGCAAGTTCAAACTATATATATCTGCACAGCTAATCTCTAGGATCTGAAAGGATAAAAGCAAACAGGGCGAAGAAGCAACCTATCTGTTATAACTTTCACTGACCAAATAACTTTTTCATTAATTCTAAAGAAAAAGTATTAATAAAATGCACTGTGCCAGAATAGCATTAGAGAGAAGTGCAGTGGCATTAGTGCTTTTGGTTTTCATTAAAATCAGAGGAATGAGGAAACTGAAACTTCTTCTTCAACATAACCCCCTAGTTAAGTCAAAACTCACTGAGAGGCAAAGAATTTAAAATAATGTACTCTTGTAGCAGAAAAAGCACATATTAATGAAATAAACCAGCCTCTTGTTAATAGTGATACTTATTTACATATTTGAATCAACATAAAAGCATCATTAGTAACTTGTATGAACACGTTACTCCACATCATTAGGTTTCAGAGACAGTTTTCAGCCTAACAGAAAGAGTGAAACTTTAATCACAGTCAGCTGAGTTCAGCCCAATGCAGGAGGAACATTTCATAATTAATTCTGTTGGCCCAGACACAGATGTCTGGAAAATAGATTAAATAGGTCCACTAAAACATTATTTGCCCTTATTATTGCTGAAGTCCCATATTGCATATTCTCTAATCACCAATATTTTCCACTGATTAAATTAGATGATTAAAGTTCTTACATAGCTTTAAAATTCTCATCTTCTTAGTTCTTTATCCTACTTTTATTTCCACAAACCAAATCTCTCCCTCTCATTGCTGAGAAATTCACCATACCCAAAATTTCCCCTACTCTAAAAACTTTGTTTACTTTGTCAGTTGTCAAGAATATATTTTATTACTTCCTGATTTCCTTCAAATAACGTAATAAATAGTGAATGTCCATATTCCTTTTTGAAATGTCATTATTGTTCATATAATGTTAAAAAAAAAATCTAATTTTTGGAGACTATTTTTTTTTCAGTCAATTTGTACTGTCTCATTTTCCATCATTTTTCCCCAGTAATCACATTGCTTAGCCCTGATTCACTTGATTCATAGCTTTTAACATATTTTAATAGTTTATAATTGATTTTCATGTCTTATTTATCATGAAAGTTATTTTCTATGTATTGATCTCAAACCTCTGTTCCTCACTAGTTTTCTGCCTTAGTTTAAGGATTTGAGCGCTTTACAAAAGGTCTTTTCTGGAACTGATGGCCTTGTTATTCCAAAATGCTTCAGCTCTTTTTTTTTTTTTCCTTTACAATTCAAATTCCTTGACCATTTTCAAGTTGCTTAGTGTTTTGTTGATGGGTGGATTTGGTCTTTGGGAGAGTCTTCCAGAACGTGGGAAGTCTGTGGTTTGCATAGATGGCTTGGACAAAGTAGTGTGTCAGAAAAGTTACAAAGACCCCTGGGGGCTGAAATGAAGTCTAACGGCCAGACATGAGCTAGAGAAGTTCTGATGCTCATTTAAAGTACTTTGGGGTGCCAAGTGGCCTTGGAACAGCTTGGATATCAGAAATTACACGTATGATTGACAGGTATATTTCCTACCATCCCCCCAGCTGTGCCAAGTGCAGCTGATGCTCTTTTCCAAGGAATCTGAAGAATAGATTTCTCTAAATTGAAGATATCTCTGTTTCTATCTATTGTCTCTGGGTAAAGCATAATTTTCAGGTATTATTATTTTACATCATTCAGTGAATGCTTAATCTAAACATTGTTTTCCAAATCTTCATAGATTCTGTATGAGATCCAGAACTGGGACATAGTCTCCATTCCTTAATTGAAAGGCTCCCACTGTCTGCTTTCACTCAGAGCTTGTTCTATTTGTCACAAATAAAATTTATTGCTTTACTAAAGGTAATTTTGGATGCTGGCCTGATACAGCTGTTTGTGAAACCTATCTTTTAGAAAGTCCATAGAGGACACAGGTTCAAAGGATTCCACAGCTGAATTCATGAAGAAAAATACACAAATCTTTTCCCTTTCTATTTCTCTACCACTTGCTAATGAGCCCTCTTCCTGAATAATCACGTGGAGAAGTTAATACAAAACACCTTTTTCCCTCTAACTACCTCCCTCTAATGCCTCTTATTCTAAGATTTCTTTTTCAAAGTTTTTATTAAAAAGGACATCTGTGACAAGGAATATTTTTCAAAAAGAGTAGTTGTTGCATACCCAAAGCAGTTGCAGGTAGCAACATTCAAACCCTGTGGCTGTAATGTCCACTTGATTTCTACACCTTTCCTCAAGGACCCGCTGTCTGCACGGCAAATAAGCCAGGATTCTACTGTTTTCATTTCACTTGTAGTGATAATCAAGAGGCAAAGGGCAAGCAGTAACCTATCACAAGTGATATGATTACTGTATAATGATGTATGTCTAATAATGTCTAATAAACATTATGTTAGATAATGTCTAATATTATCTAACATATATGTTAGATAATGTCTAATAAACAGACTTCAGATTTACTCTACTGAAATAAAAAAGAATGATTTCAACAAACAAACATAACAAAATGTTAGTAACTGGTATAAAAGGAGCATATTCTCTCAGCCTCACACTTGACTGATGCATTCCACAGTTGAATCGCCATAACAAGTCTTTTGTTTTCTTTGTGTCTGTCATTTTACAGTTTTGACAAGCAAACATTGTTTAAGGAAAGAAATGTAAATATTAAGAGGTCTGGTTTAGCTATCAAGGCTGGAAAATCAGATTGACTAAAACAGGATACAATCACAGACACTACCTTGCATGTTGTCTGCTCTCTAGGCCTTGGAAATGGCAATGGCTGTTCTGATTAAATGTGTCACTTGTTCACTGAAATGTTACATGCCTGCGAACGCAAGGGCTACCCAGAGAGAGGCATAAGAATGTGCAGCAGAGACAGTAAACTGAGAGCCAGCAGGGTCCACACAAAGGAAGAGTTTACAAGTGGGAGAATGAGTGAGGGAGCAGTTACACAACCTGGATTTGCATACTGGCCCCAAAGGAAGTGAGAGACACTGGAAAATAGCTCACAAACAGAAGAAAACCCAGTGTAGCCAAGAAGTTAAAAGAAAGCTTTTATTGCACAGCGTTGGAACGGAAAGATAACGCAAAATCTCAAAGTTGCATGGGGACAACCTTACAGAGATTTAATAGTCCTAAAGAGGAAAAGGAGGGGGTAACAATGCAGTGGGATAGCCCATGTGGGCTCCAGGAAAACACTTCCTGGGCTACTCAAACAGCCTGTTTAGCAGCAGCTCGCTACACCCCTGGGGGGTATACTTGTAGTGTGTCACTGTTTGACACCACAGCCTGTCAGGTACAAGGACACATGTGCCTCCCTCTCTCTCCAGGCTTTTCTGAGACTCTAACGTGGCTGTTCTCTCCGGCCTGGATCAGCTCCCTGGGATATTAACTCTGACAGGTGCATGCCTACAAGGGGGGTTCAGGCCTGTGCCTCACTATCCTCTTTGGACATACCTATATAGAAAGGTACAGCTGTGCATATGTCAGGCTCAAGTGGATGAAAGAAAATGCTTTCTCATATATTTGTTTTATTTTGTGTGGAAATGCCCCCTGCCCAATCACAAGCTGGTCAGATGCACCAACACCAGAGACACTGGGAAGACACCAAAGTGTTCAGTGGCCTCATCAGCACTGTAGCCAAATATCTACCATTAACCATTCTCAGCTGCTCCTCACGGCAACATTAAGAATTTTTTTGCACCCTACTTTCATAAAAATATGATGAAACGAAGTTCATTTGTAATTCCTGTGGACAAAGCATAATAGGCCATGCATTTTTTTATCTTCTGTATACTTGTTATTATTTTCATGTCATTTCACAATGTAGTAATGTCACAAAATGCTTTATTACTGCTGCTATAATGAAGGAAGATTTGGAAAATTGGTATTTCATACTGAGTGAAAAACTCGAGTTTTCCAGACTCAAGGGGTTTGTTGATTTGTTTGGCATTTTCTTAATAATCAGTTTAAGTTGTACTATAAAACAGAAATTAGCATTAACATATTTAATGTAAAATTATATTTTTCTGAAAATTCATATTATCCTGAAAATACGTATTTCTTTATCCAAATTGAAACTTTAAAATGGTGATATTAAACCTGGATATTTTGGTTAGCTTTACACTTCCATTTATCGAAGGATGACACAGAAACTGAATGGTGCAGTCACTGACCATCCACACAAATGTGAGTTTTGTGCCAGTCTCTGCAAAGAGTGCTGGCTGTTTCAGCTCAGCTTGTGTATATGTTCATAATTTTAACTATGTGTTGCAGTTTGTTTTTATTGCGTTGGTATGGCGCATGTTTTGAATTCATGTCAAATGCCCGGGGTTAGATCTGGACTTGTAGCAAGGCACGAGGAAAGTGACACCTGGTTCATGCCTCTAACTTGGATTTTGGAATGAGAGTGAACAGCTGGTAAACCTACCGGCTTTTCTTAATATGGCATCATCAAGGCTTTCTAAAAATGTGGCATGATGTGTGGGGCAGGCTTTTTTCTTTGCTATTTCTATCACCAAACTGCTTTTGTACAGATCTCCATACTCTAGACTGTGTTAATTATGCATTACATTGCTTTTGTGAACAATTCCTGGTAGCTCAGTCACTGTTCATTTTGACTTGACATATGGGTCAAAAAAATCCTTGATTAAGTAACCATCTCAGTAAGCATCAGCTTCTTAGAATAAATATGATTCTGAATTGGAAATTCACCCTCCATCTTCTGTGATACTTCTTTCAAAACTGTAGGAACAATAAAGGCACTTGTTCCAGAAAGTGAATACTGGGAAACCCTTGAAAGTTGAAGTTTCTAACAGTGAAACAAACAAGCAGCCAAGAAAAGCAATGAAGTATTCCTACCACACTATGTTTATACCACTCCAGTGCTTATAAATATTTGTCTAGAGTTCAGAATTCTAACTTTTGTTGCATACAAATGATGTCAGATTCTGAGTGAGTTTTCCTATACAACAAGATTTAGGAACAAAATTTTGGACTAATGAAAATATCTGACACGTGACAAATACTAAATAGTGTGTCACAAACTTTTATATTACATGCTGCATTTCGAAAAATTTGGGATGATTACTGATAGCTTTTAAGATTTTGAACCTTTTTTTTTTTTTACTTGTAAAGAATTACTAATGGCTTATTCGCTTTGGGTATCTTATCACAGCCTTGAATTGATTTTTACTACAAATAATAATGTCACAGAGCTATGTGATAAAAGAATGATATAAATAAATATGTATGTCACGCAAGACAAAAAAAAAGGTATTACAGAGCAGTATTCAAGAAGAGAATGATGGCACTGCGTACAGGAATGCTACTGGGCTTGGTGAGGCACAAAGGTAACAGCAACCCTCCCCTTGCTGCATGGAACGATGACAGGAATTGACCCTGATCCAAGATTAGCAGTCAGGCGTGTCATCGGAAACTTTTACATAACCGTATGACAGATGTCACAGAGCATACATGGGATGAATGCATCCTAAGAGTCAGGATAAGCTGCACTTAAAATTGATGTGCAGTCCTTATGCTTCCTAGGATTAAATGAGACAAGTTGCAGGGTATGCTCAGTCACTGCAGCACACATTTGAACAGATCCTCTGATCTTTCAAGCCGTTTAGCACTGGTGCTCTTACTGCATGTGCTTTCAGCTGGGGGAAAACCAGTTGTAAGGTTTTTCAGATTTTAAGTTTTTTGGTTTTTTTTTTTTTTTTTTTTTGATTGATTCACTTTGATTGTTTTTGCCACAGAACACCAATGTATCACGGAATCGGTCACCTGCAATAAAATATTGCCATCTCCAGGAAGCAGCTGTTCTGCACCTGCAAGGCTTCACACCTTACATTCTAAAAAAAACCCCAAAAAATCTGATAAATTCAGCACCATAAAAAAGTAATTATATAGGTAAGATCCCAGAATTATGTTCTATGTCATGAGAAGTGCTTGAAAATCTTTTACAAATTAGGATTTTTTTATAATTTATGCAAAATTACAGTACTTCCTAAACTGACCCCAAATATAAAATTTGTGGATGAGATGAAAATTAATGTAGACTCAATTTCAAGGTAGAATTTGAACCTCTCTCTTGCTTTTACCCCCTGTAAATATCAAACTGATCAAGAACTTCAAAATGAAACAGCCAGTGTTTTGACTGGCCAGTGATTTAACCTCCATCACCACCCAGATTTCTTGTTGGAGAAAACTTTTGTCATTCACAGTAGGAACAAATAAGAACAGACAGTGACAATACAGCAGCAGAGAACTGGCTGCTTGTAGAAGGAACGCTTAAAAAACCACAGAAGTTGTGCGTGTGAAGTTTAAGGCTTGCTTAGTCTACTATTTCATGTCATAACAGTCAGACCATCTTTTTTAATTTAATGTTGTGTTTCACAAATGAATTGTGGACGTTTTAACTTTGCAAGAGAAGTGAGACTTGATTTGTTTATGCCATTTCAACAGCTCAAAATATAGAATGTTAACTAAAATTTCTATATTTGTATTCCATGTAGACTCTTTCGCACATATAGTAATACACATACAATAGTAAGAACAAATGGAGAACTATAAGGAACCAATCCTCACACAAAACAGGAATTCATTATTTTAAATACATGGATTTATGCCAGTGTAAAACTGATTTCTCAAAGACTGCATCAACCCAACCACCTACTTGACAAATGAAATCATAATCATATAATAAGTCCATAAACAAAGTTCTGTGATATACCCTCAGCATAACAATTAAAATTTCTTCTCTGGAAACAAAATATTTAAATTGCTTCTGCTTTTCCTTTTGGTAAAGGAGATGTGGTATGGAATACTCAATACAAGAAAGAGCTAAGCTCCTACCAGCACAGTCCCAGCTGAATCAGCCCTGCTGACCAAGTCAGGGGACAGAAAACTTGGAGTGCTGGTAACAACTGCAACTTTGATGGCCTAGGAAGAAAGGAGAGGGGATCCCTTACGAAGTCTCTCAGGAAAGGTTTGTGTGAATGAAAAAAAAGCACTTTAGAAGCAGCATCTACCTTTCCATCCACACACCTCATCACAAGTTAGGAAGCAGATGTCTCTGCTGGAGGCTCCACTGAATGAACAAGTGAACAGCCGTGGTCTGTATTATATTTCTAAATCACCTGTTTGTTTGATAGTACTGACTGAACCTGTAGATTAATTTAAAGTCCTTGGATGAACACTTCAATTACAAGGAGGACAAAATGTAAGCAGAACTTGAGATACCTACTTAAACTATTTAAGTATAATGTAACATCACAGAGCATAAAAGCACCAACTATCTTTCACTGACAAAACAATTTTCAACTAAGAAAAAAAATTCCTTTAAAGCTGTCAACAATGTCTTTCATTTGAGATGACAGAAACTCCCAATTTCTAGGTTTTAATTAATTTCTAAGTAAGTCCTGGAAGTTGTCCCACTAACAGTTTTTAAGACTTCCAAAGATTCAGACTCATGCAAACCCTTGGAAACAATAAGAAAAATGTCTGAAACCTTCATACAAGGGGCAGATGGATTTCAGAGTGTGAAAATCTAAATTTTATGGATAGAGAGATACAGAGTGAGGCTGAGTAAATGCTCCCATGCATGCTATATTGCACTGAGATCTCAATGGTTACAATAAAAACCATGCAACAGACAGGTAGGATTACAGGAAACAAACATGTCTTTCTTAGGCTAAAAGTTACAGGTTTAACATGGACTGAAATACCAGAGGTTTTTGAATTCTGGCCAGGCCTCCTGCTCGTAGTTCTCTGGGTTATTGCAGACAGAACATATTTCTCCACTTACACTCCTGTTACAGTCAGTGGTTACGGTTCACAATGAGGCAATACCTAGTGCAGGTAGCAGATCTAAAATAATCAGCAAGAACACCTGAATTTTCATCACCCTTCCATCAGCTATAAAAAACTGAGCTGGTCCTAAGTTTGTTCAGAGCTGAAACTAAACTTACATTATTTGCAACCTTTTCCTCCCCATGTGCTACATCAGGAAGCTTCAAATCAGCCTTTTAGCCCTCCCATCCCATTCATACATAGGCTGAACAGCCTGTAGCTCTCTCATTACCACTACCCCATGCGTACCTGTTCTCTGTCACACAGCAGGAGACAGACTGAATTGTTGCATAGGTCCCCAACAGCACTCCTCTATTTCAGGCAATCCTGTATATGGCAAATGATATTTATTAGGCTTGTGGGCCGTAACGACATCTAAAGCCTTAAATGCCCTTAAGAAACATGGAAGAGAGAGTAACTTCTCGTGAAACTGATATTACATGAAAGTAAGCATGAGTGGCCAATTTGAAATCCAAAGGAATTCTGCTATCTGCTCCAGTGGAGCTGGAATTTCTACAAGGGCCTATGAATGTAAATCTCATAAACTGTAATATTCCCAGGATGTATGGTCTCCCTCTGTGCAGACACTCATGGTGGAGGCGAAACAACACTGAATCACTTAGGGCTCTTCTTTCTTTGCCAAACACATCCACATCCCTCCCTGTGAGCCTTCCCCAAGAAGGGAGGGAAGACTTCAGTGTTGTGGATGTGGCCTTATACGTGCAGTTCCTCAGTGCTTTGGTGATCAAAGATACATCAAGGTCTGATCTTCCTGGACCATCATGCTCCTGTTGACTTGATGTCATCACTGTCACAGGAGCTGCATGACATCTTTTGTGCCTTCACAGCCATTTGTCTTGTACTACACAGAACCATGCAAGGCCATGCAAATGCCTGAAATGAGTTTCTTTTGGATTTGCCTTAGAAAACCCTGTGATTCAGTGAGAATGTGATGCTATCAAGATCTCCTCATTTCACTATAATTTTGCCTCCCAAAGGAGACAAGTGCCTTATAAGGAAGGTCTTCATGATCTTGAGGAAAGAAGAAGGATTGTAATGTACTAATTTGAATGCCAAAAACCAGAGGGGTAGATTTCCTTCCTTATCTGTGAAGATAAAGATGAGATGAGATGAGATGAACTTGCCTTAGCATCTCTTGTATATTTTAAGGCACTTACCCCTCAGCTTTCATGTGGATTACTATTCCAAACAGAGTGCTGTGAAACTATTCAGATAAAATACTTAAAAGTGTAGAACTGGCAATTTTATATTGTTAATTACAAAAACTTTTATTTAGGTTCTACCTTTTATTAATTCTAGGGTTCTCCTACTGTCCCTAATGACATTACATTGCATCAAAATTGAGCCAAAGCTTTTTACTGTCAGCTGTGCTATTTCTCATGACTTGGTAGTGCTAATGTTTAAATTCTGAGTCCTCTTACTGCTGATTAAACCTCCAAAGACTACAAGAAAATTTCTGCTTCACTGCTAGAAAAGAAGAAAACCAGCACAGTTTGTACCAAAGAGATCACTTGAAGAATGTACGTAAGGTTATTGCATTAATGAATAAAGCAAAGCATTATCATTTTTAATAGGAATTAAACAGCTAGAGGGAGAAGTAGGGCAATGCTGTGATCAGTGCAAAGAAAAACAATCTAACCATTTTAATTAACTGTATTTTAATAGCTTTAGTTATAATTGAATAATTTAAATACCAAGGGAAATAGTTAAATCTCCTAAAAGCCTTCTTTTTATTTACATTTTAAATACAGTTCATGGAGAAGGGATGGCACTGTGAAGGCTTAAAATAAATGGATAGGGAAAACCTTACTAATTTCTGCAGCTGCTGGACCAACAGGAAAT
Organism: Eulacestoma nigropectus; assembly: GCA_013397775.1. Lineage (NCBI taxonomy): Eukaryota > Metazoa > Chordata > Aves > Passeriformes > Eulacestoma > Eulacestoma nigropectus. Next base: position 805,523 of record VZTE01006487.1, on the reverse strand, counting down.
ATTTATGGGATCTTAGTCATCGCTCTCCGCAGGAGCTCCAGTCCAAACCCTAATATATTTTCTGCTTTTCTCTCCACTTCCTCAAAATACTGTACAGTCCCTGGTGCTGCTACCCCTGACTGTCATAACCATAAAATGCACAGAAAGATAAATGTGAAGCAAGGATCATCTAATCCAATTTTTTAAGTAGGCATCAGTGAAGAGGATCGCTGCAGAAAATAAAACTATTGGTCAACGAGGACTTTCACTTAGATTTAGACAGAATAAAGATATTTTGACAGAATAAACTGACACACACATTTGTCTTATATAAAAAACCCAATACCAGTCATAAACAGAGCCCATCCCTACTATACTATTCGTGTTGCCTGTAATGATGATCATTCACTTCCATGCTGGTTTGCAGACTCAATCTGTTATGAGGCTCGTGCTTCCTCTCATGCAGACTTTACCTCTTCATGCTTTCTCTGACTCTGTTCCACTGCAGCAGTTTAAGTGAGAGGGGCAGGATTCCAGCCCTGTTGTTCCATCACTCTCTGAGATGTACCCTGCCATGCACTGAGCCCACTGTCCTGCCTGCCACTCCACCCAAAACGCCAAACATGCCTTTGCAGGGTAAACACACAGTGATATCTCTCCGTGACACAATCTTTTGGCACTCAGCAATTTTTGCAGTTTAGAGACTTTCTCAGCTAGAGGAAATATTTCTGTGTTTGAGTAACACAAAACAGTTTCCTTCCAGTAGTATCTCTACACGACTTTTTAAAATGATGCAAACTTTTCATGTCCAAAGTATCCTGTGGTGAAGCCTCTCAGCCATGCATCGCCTTCTGCTGTTTTGACCCTGCCATTACTCAAGGCCAATTAGAAGTGACAGTAAAGAATAATTTTCCAGTCACTTTTGCTCGCTGCTTGGGATTTAATAGACCTCTGTCATATTCCCCCTCACTGGTTTATTTTCCAAACTGAAGAACCTTAGTGTATTTAATTTTTTTTTTAAAGTTCGTCCAAACCTTTGATGTGCCCTTTCACACACCTCCACCTCTCTAAATCTCCCAAAACCTTTTCAGAAACAGAGAAACTGTAAATCAAAACAGTATTCTGTTCACACATTTTTGCTTTCAGCAAAAGAATATTTCTAGTTTTCTTCCTCTGTTTCTCTTTTTAAGATTTCATGTAAAATGTGGAACATATTATGGATGTACAGCATTTCACAAAGGATAGAGGCAAAAGTCTCAGCAACTCTAATACCAGGAAATAATTAAAATAAATACATAAATTAAAATATCTGTATATTCTTCATGAAAATATGTAAACCGAAATACAACTAAGGGACAGATCTTACTACTTTTTTTTACCAGGTGTTAATAATGACAATATTAACTGAATGAAATTTCAGTCAGAATAAAGTGGCTTTTAATGCAATTATTTGTAAAGAGTTCAAAAATCCTGATCCAAATGCCAGCCTATAAATTTTGATAGGCTCAGATTTCTAATTCTGGCTCAATTGTTTCTGGAAATATAAAGACAATGCTATTAAATCTCATTTTTATTGTTTTTTCTGAGAGCCTGAAGTGCATTAGGTGCCTCACAGGCCAGGAAAGAGATTGGAGTCAGTCTCAAAATGCTTCCAACCTAAACATACAAATTAGATTAAAAGGTTGGAGGGTGGGCCCAATGTAAAAACAAGATGATCAGTCTGGTGTGGCTGACATTTTTCATTAGAGGATATTTGGCAATACTGTAATTTCTAAAATTCAGTTCTTCCAGACATTCTCATGTGTTTGATTCCTAAAGCCCTTAACCCCTTATAATCAAGGTTAGCATTTTACTCAGCTTTAGTTTGTGTTTTCTCATTGTTGGAAAAGTCATGACACATCTGCTTGCTGTAGCATGCTGGATATTTAAGTAAAACCAGGGAATAGGATTCTTTTGCTGCTGTGAATGGCAAGCTGAAGAATCCCACAAGTAGGAACTCTGACTGGGTTCCAGAGGATGTTTGACTGCCCCAGTGTACAGAGCGATGTGAATATCTAATCTAATTTGCATCTTATGCCTTTCTGTTACTGAAATACAAAGTAAGAAAAACTGCAACAGGCTTCCGAAGTCTCAGTCCTGGCTTGAATTTCTCATTGATTTCACTGGAAACTTTACTGGTTTTTATGAAATACATGAAAGTTTAAAAACCCAGCCGAGCTCTTGGACAACCAGTTGCAAGGCTGCCTATTGACTCAAAATCATGTAGAGTTAAGGTTGTGTATTATTCAACACAGGATATAATGAAAATTCTGAGCTGCTTATCATTACTTTCCTGAAATTCACAATTCACAGTAAAAAATAGAATAACTAAAAGAAACCAAAACAAACTCTTATTAAGCCATAAAGAGTTGTCATTTCTACATTTTTATTACGGTCTAAGAGAAGCTCTATTGCAATTTCTGATTCACGCTTAACGAGAAATATTTTATGCAATTATTCTGGATTCCACTTGGCAAAAATACACTCACACAGTTTATTTTTGAATCCTGAATTCCTTCAGAATATATTTGTCTTGGATTTTTACTTCCAAGTCAGGCTTTGTTTCTGAAAGTTAGAAAGAAAAGGCTAAGAGTGGAGAATTATGATAATACCATATATGACAGGAAAAACCTCCTGTTTTTGATCCATCTAAGATCAAGTCCTTTCCATTGCTGGAAAGCACTAGGAAGGAAACGGTGTTCAGCTGCTCTCTGGATGGGGAATATTCACACTTATAAAAGGTGTTGTCGTTACTGCAGTGAGAAGAGAACATGAAAAATGGCAGCAGGAAGAAATTCCATGTTCTGGAAGTGAGAAAATAGAGAGGAGGAAGTCTTGACTTTCCAAAAATTGTCTAACATTTGTAGTAATAATAATAACAGCCAATGAGTAAATTGAGGCAAGAAAAAGGCTAACACCACTTTATTTTATAGTGTCTGCCTATGTATATTAAAATAATTTTGATAGAAAACTTGTGCAAATCCCATACACACATATGGACTGAAGACAAGGCTGCCTCTGCATTTGGAGCTTTAGGAAAATACATGTTTATGCTGCTGAGGAATATGGAAATGAAAAGCCAGTGGGAATCCTGGGGGCCAAGATATGACTACACATTACCCATATCTCTCAATCAGATCGCGACATTCTACCAATTACATTCTGTATATAAAGATACAGTCAGAAAGTGAGGAGGCGGATTCAGTCCAGCTAAATAGCTACTGTTGTGTCATGTAACTAAGGGCACAAATAAGTCTGAAGTTTTCATATGGATACCATAGATCTCTGACCCACTATTTTCTAGATAAAAATTGTTCAATCTCCTTCTTTCCTTCCCTCAAGTTTCTTTGGCTATCAACCAACACACTTATTAGTGATCTGACCTAATCCCCAATGACACATCTGGTGTGGGTGGCACTCATTAGAATATGCTCTCCAATAAATGATCTGCTGAGGTTCTGACAAAACAAATGCTTATTTTCATTATCAGTCACTTACTCCCTGCCACTTCAAATGCACATCCTCCCAGGTATGGCTTCAATCCAAACTGACATCTGAATTACAGTCAAGCGTGATGCTAAATTTTAGTTGGTAACATGAAAGTGCTCCCATAAAAGTGGAAGACAGACACAGCTATTTACAACATAGAAACAGCCTCAGAGGTTAGGGCAACCAAAAGAGAATAGTGCAATTAATTACCTAACTAGAGAGTTTGCAAGAAAAAGGCCAAAAGAGAAAAAAGATGGAGAATAAATAGCAGCAGTTTGAATAAACTAGCTGTGAACATTTTAAGAGAATCCCATCTATCAGTGGAAACAAAGAACAGAAGCAGAGTGGTAAGAGCTAACTGGCTTCATTATCGGATTGTCCAGCAATCTGTTAGCAATATGTACAGCTGATTTCATGCAAAGCCTACATCTGTCTTTCTGAAGCTTGTCAGTAACCAGGAAAGTGATGCAAAGAAAGCATTATCAGGGGGTGTGTTTGTAGGCCTGTGGTTACCATTAGTAGGGAAAGCTGGACATGCTGAAAATAACTATATGATTCTTTTTGACATGAAGCTAAAAGTAATGGAAGAATGTTTACAGTATGACTCCTTCTCACAAGGGAGAAAAATGATGATCTAAGATGCATGACAGGTGTCAAGAAGACTGATGTGTGGTTTAGGAAGATGCTTTTAATGACATGCTTGCAGCAGTTGGAAACAAACTGTCAGACTAATAGCAATTCTTTTTACTGCAGACCAGCCCAAGGAAATGGAAGTTCTGCTTTGGAAAATACAGAAGGGAGAAAGATCTGCCTTACCACAAGCAAGCAAATAACCTTCCTAACATGAGAGCAAAATTTTCAGAGTTAAAAGTTTTCATTCTCATCAATCTCAGTGTTCAGGGTGCAGTGGTACATGTTAAACTGTGTCAGTCAAACGCTTTGGACCATGGTACTTTGCTCTTCAGTGATAGCCATGCCCTGCCACTACGCTTCAAATTCCTCAGTGAATGGATAGGTAATACTAGATCCTACAGTTTAGAAACCAAGGCATAGTGAGACTAAAGGACTTGCCAAGGTCATACACCAGTTTAGCCCAGTCTCTCGAATCTCATTCAATGCACTACTTACAAGATCTCTGTTTTCCTTTTTAGTGAAACAGAAGATTTACCTGGTGTGCTCTTATGTTTGAGGTAAAAAGCCACACAATGTAAGCTGAAAATGTGGCAGGGAAGAAAGCAGGGGAGAAGAGGGTTTGTACTCTGTTCCTTCATGACCCAGGGTGCCATGCTAAGAGGAACTACTAAGGCACTTAAGGGAGTAAAATTAAGTAGGACTATGGGAATCTCTAGAGAATATTCACAACAGGGCAGTAGTTGGACCATATGACTCTCCGATATAGTGTGAGAGCTGAGATCTTTCTTCAGATTTTACCTTCTCTATTTTTAATAAGTTAAACTTTATACTATGGTAAACAGACTACAATTCCCAGTCCTTAGTTAATTCATATTTTTTTCCCTGTTCCGGCTGCTTTTGGTGTTTTACTTGTTTACTTGTTTCCCTTCCTACTTGATAATATAATGCTACAACATAGTCTTAAACATATGGCAGCACTTCAGAGACAGGTGACTTCCCCGGAAAGGTCGGCAGTCACACACAATCCTTGGAGACGGAAACAACTATTTAAATGTATTGTTGTCTTTAAAAAAAAAAACAATGCATGATTTCTCTAGACCCTTTTGCATCAGTTTTATTCTCAAGTCTCTTCTCACCTAATATTTCAGGATCTTTATTTTCCTTCAGAAGCAAAGCTTCCCTTCCTTTCTCACAAAATATTTTTTATTTCTTAGCAGATGCTAGACCATCCAGTACAGATCAACTCCCTCTTACGATGATCTCTGCACAGGCTCTGCCATAAAGACAAGTAATTGGTAAACAGATCTTGAGAGTTAAAGGCCTTATTCAAGGCAAACAACCAATGGAAATCAGCAATGAAAGAAGTAGGACTTGAAATAACTCAATTTAGGCAAGAAGTTACGAACACATATGTTAGAAATATGTAGTCAGTAGATCTGTATTGTAGATCTGATATCAAGTCTGGAATGCAGTTTTCTCCTCACATCCTCATTTTTTCTCTCTTTTTAAATTTTTTTTTAAAAAGGACACATAATTGCAATGCATTTTCTACAAATAATATCTTTGTTGTAACCTATTTTTTTTTCTTTTTTAAAGGACTGCTTTATCTTGGAGGAAGTAAATAAAAGCTCATGCTTAAATCTGCATTTTAATGGCAGTCTCTGTACCACAAATGAGTCTCTGATCATAGCTGTGATCATTATTATGTAGCACTGAAAGTTGATTACTTTAAATGTAAAACATGGATTAAAATGTGACAGAAAGTGACTACAAAGTAACGCATCTAGTCAAACTGGACTAAATGTTAGTGTAAACAGAGTAAAAGTAAATCCTCTGAAAACTAAAACCTACTTTCTTACTTAGCTTTGGGGTTTATTTTAGCTCGTTGTAATTTCTGTGCAGTGAACATTTCTTTTGCGGCAAAATCCATTTCCTAATAAGTTTACATAATGTATATTTGCAATCAGAAAATGATAATACAGAATGACTTTTACTGTTTAAGAAATGGAGCACTTCTAGCTGGCTATTATTTCAGACATAAAATTTTCTTGACCACAGGCAAAATATCTCATTTATAGATTGCAGTAAGTGGAGGGTGAGTCCTGTGGTCACAGTACAAGATGCAAGTTACAGAGTTTAAGGTCATATTCCAAGCTGTGTCATACCATTCACAGGTGAAAATAAACAAATCAGAGGCTCACATGTTTATGGATTAGTATTAATTACCATATAAGCTGGAATTTTCTAGACCGGAACATGAAAAGCAGATATTGCATATTTTAAATTGGTCTCACAGTACCTGGGAATTACTTGACACTACATTTTTATGAAAAAGGTAATTATGGCTGGAAGATGTTAGTGTTAGTCTTACCAGAAGAACTGGGGAAGTATAAGTTGCCTTGTGCAAAGTATAAAGCACAGGTAGAAATACTCTGCTTTGCTGCATCATCCATGTTCAAGAAAGATTCATTCACATGCAAAAAGTATGCAGAAAAGTTTTAGCATGACTAGGAAGTGGCATGAAAATAGCCTTCCCAGGAAGTTGAAGAGAGCTGAGATTTTTATTTATTTGAAAATTAACAGCCCTATGATTATGGGCCATCAAAGAAGTCAGCTTGATCAAGAACTGATCTTTCAATGCTCAGGTTCACAGCTGGTATAAGAACAAGCAGCAGCAAGCTAGACAGAAAAGTTTGGACTGAAAGATGTTTCAGCTACTAGAGAAATGAAAATTTCTAATGCAGCCAAAAAGCTGGTTTAAAGATGGAGTTTGATGGGGGTTTATGCTGCTGCTGCTGCTGTTACAGCAGCAGAGTGCATTTGATGACCCAAAAGTTCTGTTCTTGCCAATGCTGTAATTTCTCTGTAAAATCACCTCAAGTCCTGAAACCAGGCTAATGTTCTGCTGTTTCCTCCGAGTAAAACAGTCACCAACATTTGAGACGTGTTCAGATCCTTCCGTGTTGACAACTATAATTGTATCCTACCTCATTGAATCATAAAACAGGTTTGCAATAACTCAGCAAAAGAAAATATGGTCATGCTATTTATTACTTAATTTAATTCAGACAGATTTTGTAATTCTGAATGATCTACCAATACACAGATATTCACTAAACTCATTATGGCAGTAAAAGTATTTTCCTAAATTGCTATTTAATAGAGTTAAGGAAAATTTGTGACGTAATATGGAGTTTGCCTTGTCAGTACTTCATCACCTTGGGCAGATATACATGACATATAACTTCTAGGATATTCATCATTCCACAAAACCCTCAACATCACTGCTAATAGTTGAAATTTTACTCTCAAATAGGTTTGTAAGGATTTTGTCTAATATAAGAATGGCTGAAGTCAATAGGAAGACTCCAAAACTCCATAAGATTCAGAATAATACAAGGAAGAGCTTTTATAAATGCTATTTTTCCTTTTTTTTTTTTTTTTTTGCCACAAGTAGAGAGCTATTAACGTAAGTTTCATTACGCTTGCTGATATACTGAGGCAAGAAACAGTGATATGCTATTTTGAAAGTGATTATTATTTGATGGAATTGTTCTACATTGTTTATGTTAAGATTTCAGTTGAAGCTTGCAGATTTAATTTATGGAAAATGCCTAGAGTGTTTGACAGATGCTATAAAATCAAAATGAAATAATTAACTTGTAATGAGAATAATAGGTCTGAGGACAAAGACATGAAAAGAACAACAAAGTGATTCAAGGTGAGAGAGCAGGGAAAGCAGTGGGGTCCATCTAATTAGAGTTTTCAAAAGATGGCTGAAGAGTGGACTCATTGCAAAGGCTTTCTAAAGGCAAAGAAAAGGCATTACAGAGAGAGGTGGAATATGGAGGTTCAAGAATATTTAGTTGGCTAAATGTCAAAAACCTGACCACGGGTAAAGATTTACCTCTGAAACAAACCATCGTAGCCAAAAAAGACTCACTTATTATGTTCAAATGAAGACAGGAAGTCTTGAACATATTGCTCAGGTTCAAGTTAAAGTAAACAAATTATTTAACTGACCACACTGAAGCATGTAAAGCACCATGGTCTGTGAAACACAAAAGGCGAGTTTATAAAGTAATACTAGAAGAGAGCACTATAATCACTTCTCGTGCAAAACAGGTATTGTGGCAATCAGACAACTGACAGATTAAGGTGCTAATAAATTAGTCTATGACCTGCTCATTTTATGTGCCTCTTGTAATGTAGGACTGCCCTTCTAACAGAATCTGGGCATTAAATTGCATAACTCTGTAACATTTCTCCCCCACTCCACATCACAATCAGACCCATGCTAGTTTGATAGCCGCAGTAAACTCAGATAGGAGGTGAAATGCTGATGCAGTCAGCATGGCAGATATTTTAGTTTCTTCACAATAACCGCAAGGCAGAGCTGGAAGACAATGCAGTGGAATTTGTTAAATAATATAAAATGACAGGGAGGCTACCATCACGCAGCAATTGCACCCTACGGTTCTTAAGAGGCACGAGGCAGAACCAAATGCCTCCCTGACCCCTGTGGGTGCGATTATTTTATAATAACCATGCCCACACCCTGCAGCTGCTGTTTGCCTTATAAAATCTATTTCATTGTCCTATGGTGAAGAAAGAAATTGTCATTCTTTACTAATTAAAAATACAAAAAGTGGCAGTTAAGCTGGTAATTAACAGCTGTAGTAGACCTAACATTTAAAAAGACTAGTTCAGTAAAGCCTACTGGCCCTTCTACCTCTCATGGTTCTGAGACATTAGTACCCGTTATGTCCTAGTAACGCATGAGATTAATCTTAGTCCAGCCTTCTAAAGCTAAGCCCTGTGGCTTTCTGGGGTGCTCTGTGGTTCTTTTCAATAAAATGCCTCTTCACACCTTATAAAGAAACTTTCCAAAAAATAAAAATCAAAGACCTGTTTTATTGTATCCTTAAAGCACATAAGGATAAATCTCTGTAGTGCAAGAATACAAAATAGAGTCATAAGCAAGACAGACAAAATGCTGTCAAGTGCTTCCTGAATTTTGTAAGTAGATTCTGTCCTCTGGAAACATTACCATTCCCTTACTGTTTTACAAAGTTCAGTAAGAGGATGTTGATATGAACAAGGACCAGCTAACAGCTTGCAGGCAACTGTGAGGATTCTTAGTCAATCAATAGCTTGCACCTGGGCTGTGCGAGGAGGAGCCACTTCCTGTACATCAGTGGTTTAGTAACTTCTGTTGTTTGCATGGGTCCCCTTGACCTTTCTGTCTGCTTATTCTATTTGTTTGTAAAAAGTATTCTTTTAGATGCTGTTTTCCTCCTGAGCATGCTGTACAGTCAAAGTGGGCTTCTGGCTGTCAAGCATTTACCCATTAAAAGGAAGTGAAGCTATAGCTCTGGGATTACGATGTCTGTGCTGCACAGGATAAAGTAGAAAACAGACTAAGTCCAAGAAAAACTTTCCATAATCATCTAGAAACACATGATAGCAATGTGAATATAGACATCAAGCAGTAAGAAGAAGGGGAGGGGGAGAGATGTTCTTTTTTGCCACAAAGTAGAAGTCTTGTCTTAAAATAAGCATTTGAGATGCAATTCTTACTGTGGTGAAAAAAAAACCTGACAGAACAAGAGAGTTGTGTAAACAGAGTTGCTCGAGGGTATCCTTTCTACTGCTAGCTTATGGTGGCCCCCTGCTTCACATGAAATAATTAAGCTCACAGAGTTGATACAAATCTGTTGCCCTCAATAAATTCTTACTTTTATAAGGCTGAGTTCGGCGATTGTCCATTTGGGAAGATCCAGACTCAGCCAGCTGAAGCTATTTTTTCAGGTAATGTGTACAAACACCACAGCCAGACAATGCCAGAGCACAACAGGAGCTAACAGGTCTACTTTCTAATGCTTTTCTTCAAAACACCCTTCATCAAATCGTGATAAAACTTCTCTACTACTACAGTTTATTACTGACTATACAACCTCTCTTTGTAGTCCGAGAGCTGCTTTTAATTCATCAGATTTAATCTTTCAAATGAATACCAAGTTTCCCACCCCCCCCTCAGCCTTTCTTGTAGTTTCTTAGGTAACTTAGAGCCTGTAATAGAACATTGCATACAGAGCAGCTCTCTCCCTAATCACGTTTTTGAAAACGACACCTAACGCCTTTTAGACCTAAAGAAGAACAACTTTACTTGATGGAAAGAGCACTCAATTTTATATCACCCTAGCTCAATGATTCATGACAAATCATGGTCACCAAAGGGAAACCTGTGACTAAGTTCCCCAGCTTTTAAGAGGACTATTGCCTGGGAACCCTTTACTCCCTGATAGAAGCAAGACCTGAGAAAGAAGCTCTTTGCTTAATACTGCTAACAGGCTAACTCAAACATACACCCTATCTGCCCATGTATAGCAGCTTAAAAGGAAAATATGAAAGCACTTTCTGCAAAGTTTGAAGCTAATAAAGGGAGAAAAAAGCAAGAAAAGGAATACATTTTTCTTTTTAACTCTTGTTTTCCCCTGCTGTCCCTCACAAAATATCTAACCCCTAATAGGAGCCAAACTAAACTCTCTGAGCACCTCCCTTTTACGGAGTGCTGAGGAACTACTTAATTCTTGACAGCTGAGTCAGTCCACAGACTGGAAATCCCTGTGCTTAGGGGATGCAGCTGTGGACTTCCCCCCCACTCAGGGGGAGTGTTAACTCTTTCCAGGACCTGCTCCAGCAAAAATCCATGCACAGTATCTGCTTGTAAAGCAAGACTGAGCTGTGAACGTGATGCATTTCTGGAGTTCTCTGTAAATACCCTGTTAGAGAAGTATTTTTTTAATCTATCTCACTGTAACTCTTCCTCAAAGAAAGTGTCTCATATTTTTTTCCTCCTCCAAAGTTGACATTTTCTGAGAGATTGGTTTACACTGTTTTGCACTCGGCTGATATTTAGCTGAAATCCAGCCACGCTGATTAATAAATTAGTCAAATATGTAACATTAAAATTTCTGTACTACTCACATTTGAAGAAGAAACTATTTAAATCCATAAAACTCAGAGGAGTTAATGACAAAGCGATATTGAATCAAATTAGCAACCTAGGGGCTAAATTTGCCTAGATCCATTGCTCCATTAAACTTTCTAACTGTGTGGGGTTACACGTCAATTAAGCAGTCCAGCCTATTTAATGTTACGAAAAACAAAATCGGATTGCGAAGCCAGCAGCTGAGCTGAAGTGTTTGAAGCACAGCTGTCTCATTTACTCATTTTACTCATGGCACAAGTGCAGCAGGAGGAATGCCTCTCCCTCCTCACATCTTCCTGTGGGCCTAGGCTGCCTCCAAGCAGCCCAAGAGCATTTTTCTTCCATGCACTGCATACTGTATATACTTCCCACAGTGCTGGTCCAGGGGAACCTGTGTCTGTGTTGATTCTCATGGGCTCTCCAGGCCATTAAGAGGCTGGATGACTAGCCAGAGGTGCACAGATATGGTGGCCACTACCCACTACACTCATTAGCCATGCTGCAGGAATCATACTGGGCCACTGGGCCCACTCCTCCCACAGGCACAGTTAGAGAACTTGTTCTCAGTTATGAGCAAGAAGCTGTAGATTGAGATATTGCCATTTACTGCATCCAGACAAAACTCCTGTGCCTGTATGCAGTGATGCATGAGACTGATAGATTAAGACATAGGTATGCAACGGGTATTTTTTAGGTACAGGTATTTCATGTAAAATTAAAATACAGTCTATGACAACTCAGCACCTATTAATCAAATTATTGATATTTGAACTGTCTCTATAGCCAACAACAACTGCAAGCTGCACTGCCTCAGTATCACTTCAATACCATGTATGCTGGACATGAAGTTCATGAAAAAGGCTTAACAGGCCATCGAATCCTGTTTCTCTGGAGTACTAGCCCTCATTTCTATGGCCCTTTTCATAAAACTATCAACTTCTGATAAGGTTTATTAGACATCTAATCAGTTTTTTTCCCATCTACAAGGCTATTTCAAGACCTCTCCCTTAGGCAGTAAAAGGCTCAGGAAATTTCCAACATATTTTAATTCACAGCAAGCTTAATTTCACTCTTTTGTCTCCATGAAGTTTATTCCTATGAAGTAATTATATAATGCAATCTTGTTACCCACAATGGGAAAGAATGGATTAAACCCAAGCCTATCTAAAAAAGTGTTCAAATCTATATTTTTATTCGTTGTGTTGACTCTTGGCTTTGAATAAAACACACACACATGAAAAGTTCCCACAGTTTTTAAGGTTAACACAGCCCAGCCTCATGGGTTGCCAACCACAGCTACTAGTCTGTGTCGAAGTCATGTGAAATTTGAAGTTACCAAGACATTCTTGGTAAAAATAATCACATGTATATAGGCCTTTTCTGGAAAACTTCATCTTTCACTGGTAAAGGCAGCAGTGCGACACTGTTTAGGAAATGGCCAATTAATCAAATATTCCACGAGGAAAAAAGGTAGATCAATTCTCAGGCACAATGAAAATCATTGTTATTTAGAAACACGCAGGGGTATTTCACTAACAGACAGCAGAAATCCTGCTATGCAATACCTGCTCTAGAGCTAGGGAATCTGCCACTAGTTCATTAAGGGCTTTTTCTGTGGATTAATTCTGGTAAATTGGTTCAGAGCAAATCAGAATAGCCAAAATGCATTTACTGTTCTAAAAAATACCAAAGGTTAGCCCTTTCCTAAAGGCCCTCCAGTTAGGCTGGTGGTAAGCTCATGAAAAGAAATGCTCTTATGATTGCCATGCTCACCATGAGGCAAAGCAGAGTATAAAGCTTTTATTCAGATGTTTATTACCCAATAGTCATCCATTTGCATGATGATGGAGAGATGAGAGATCTGTGGAAAGCAATTCAACAGTTTACACTGGAAAATTGCTGTCTAATATTGTGCATCTAGCCTTAAGTTGCAGATTTATGATTCAGGTGGGTTGTGTTTTACCTCTGAATCTCCTTCTCTTGGGAGAGGGTAAAAATGGAATTGCATTTATATCCCTGTGTTTTCTGAACTAGACACTGCCTAATAATATAGGAGTCTAGGTACAGAATGACATTAAAGGCTGTGAGTATTTGATGTTAATCAATGGATGGCTGTCTCAGTGGGAGTTTGCTCATTTCTGCCTTAAGAGAGCTAAATTGCTACATCTAGCTATGCTGGGCAGTATTGAAACAAGCAGTCAATACTTTTTTTCCAGAATCAATATATAAAAAAGTAATTCAATGGAAGTGACCTGAGAAATGTGCTAGGAGGAAGAAAACAAGAAGCATTCCACCTTGTGCACTATACCCCGTGCTGGGTAACCAGACAAAAACATACACACACCAGTAAGAGGATACAGTATTTCACAGAGACGTTGCCTGGCCCAGAACTGGTGATGTAAACTCCTCAACAGTAAGACTGAAGATTAAAAGCAGAGACGACAAATATTTCCCCTTCCATTGACACCTGATACAGAAAAGCACTTAATCATTTGCTTAAGTCTACTACAACTCAGCCAAGCTGTTAAGTTTAAGTGCTAGAAAGTCGATAGGATATAAGCACGTGTTTAACTGCATTGCTGAAAGGGGCAGTTTGCAGCTCAGGATGTGGAAGCTGTTTTCTGCATTGGCCTTTGCCCAGTGCCAAATCCAGCTTTCATCGGTGGCAGCTGAACGCCTTTCCATCTTTAAACTGAGAGAATGGTAAAAATGTTACAAGTTATACCCCCTGAGAAGTGCTGAGGGCTGGGAGTCTCCCTGATGTCTCCAAAGGACTACAATCTCTCCAGTGCAAAGAGAGGGAACAGGTGAAAGTCCTTAAGAGAAATCAATAAGTACATTTCTGACCCAAGAGTGCCTTGCTGAGTCTTCTTACTGCTGCTGATCCTCACCATTAATCCAGTGTTTGGGGAGCACTGGAAGGGACTCAACACAGTTTTGATGGGAGAATAAATGACAGCCTTCCTAATGTAGTCTGGTGCATTCCCATGAAGCAGCTGAAGCATAAGTGAATTCGACAGACTGAATACCAAAAGACAGGGATAACGTGCAGTGACGTGGTAACACTGGAAGCATGCAGCAAGGGTGTGTGTCTGTGTGCTTGTGCCTGTGTGTTTATGTGCAGGAGGAGAGCTGCACCTGTGCCTCAGCCCCCACATCTGCTTTATTAACGGGTAATACATGCTCTTCACAAAAACAATTTCGTTACGTGATTTGCAAAACAGGAGTCCCACAAGTGTTTTAGTGGAAGAGTAGAGATGCTGTGCCCTGATTTCCCGATCAAAAAGTAAACAAGTGACAAGAAAAATTAAGTATTATATTTCAGAAGTAGCATTTTCTTCTTATATAAGCTTAACAGTAATTTCATTCATTTTTCATGGTCTCAAAAGAGGCAATTACATTTGCTGTATCATAGGACCCTACAAATAAGGAAGGAAATGGAGGGTTGTCATGATGTGCTTTTAAAATCCCTTCCACTGTCTGTTGGTAAAAGCTCTCTTCATATAAATGAAGAGGAAAGACCAAGGTGTACTGTGAGAGGCAGCATCCTGGAAATGAAGAGCACCTCAGTCCTTCTGTCAGCCTGGATTGTTGTGGTATGTGTCAGACATCTTTACTGACAGCTAGAATTTGGGGTCAGAGTTGCACCTAAACTGATTTTGCCTTTTTTTTTTTCTGTAGTTCTTTTATAATATAATAGACAAAATAATAGTTTGCTGGAATTTTTTTTTCCTTTTAAGATTATTAGTTATGAAAAGTGTGAGTGCATGGAGCGAATGCATTTGGGTTATTGCTGTTTCTCTGAAAGTGGTAAATCTCTACTGAGCAGTATATGCAAGCAACACTTGACCTGAACCAACAATCCAAAAATAAGCTCAGGACTCCCATGAACAGAAATACGTCTCCTCAAAACCTTCAAGGACTATTTTGGGTGTTAATACTCTCAGGCAGCATGTCCTGAGAGAAAAGCATTCTCTGGGCATAAACCATTACACTTCTGACAAGAAGCAGCAACAAAAAGAGCCTCAAAAGTTGCCCATGGCAGCTGAAAAGAGATGAGTGTTATTGGATATGACAGAAAGTGATGGGGAGCTGGTTGCTAACCAGGTGTACATAGGTTGGAAATGGATGATTAAAAACACTGTGAGCCTTCAGTGGTGGACCAAAGGAATAGCTAAATTTTTTTTTAGCATCTTCTTGAATAGAGTTTTTCCACTGTGACAAAAGTAAATCCAAATTTATTTTTATCTCTGGCTCCAGATCATTAACTGAATTGACAGTCCAGTTTGATGGGATTACTATGAAAAATCTAGCTTAGCTGTTGTTCTTTATGCTCCTTCTGTAGAAGCTGCTTGTCAGTCATCTGGGATAGAGGTTGAGAGCAACCAGAGTAAATCAGGCTCCAGTTGAAATGAGCAACCTACCAATTTAGGAGAACTTATTTTAAAAAGATCATTTTTTTATGTATTGTTTTTCCCCTGGTCTTTGCTTCCTGAGTCTTAACGGAACTTTTTCAATTCAGCATCAGTATTTAAAGAATTAGCTTAACTTTAGAATTATACTTAAATATCAAAGTAA
This sequence comes from Eulacestoma nigropectus, assembly GCA_013397775.1. NCBI lineage: Eukaryota > Metazoa > Chordata > Aves > Passeriformes > Eulacestoma > Eulacestoma nigropectus. The sequence goes on along the minus strand of VZTE01006487.1, from coordinate 789,811 downwards.
GGTGTATATTTGAGAGGTGATTTTGAACCACCTACTGAATTGTTGGACTACACAAAAGTTTATAATAATAAAGTAATCAATTATCAAAACTTCTCTAAGATTTTTGTTAATACTTTAGAAATAATTTAGAAGATCAAATTTAATATAAAACTAGAGAAAAGTGACAGACACGGTCAACATGGTTACAGTGAACATGTAGCAAAATAGACTCTTTTTTATGCCTTGTATATCTCTATATAAACAAATTAAAAATATCCAGTGTTTTCTGAAGCAACGTTAAATCTCTTTCCCAGATATTTATATTAATTCTGCAGCGTTCTATTCAAAAGTTTATAAAATGCATTTTATATTTCAAAAAGGAGAAGCATTTAAACTAAAAATCTAGCTTGCAAATTAAAAGTTTATTGCAAAAATGTATCTTCACTAACATCATAACCATTTTTCAGTTCACAGTAATTAATCACTTTTCCATTTCAGAGTAGTTCCTGTCTGGACCTTGCTGTCATAGATGGTGCCTATGGGGACACAGACAGTGTCTACTTTTGATTGTTTAAGTGCTATTAAGAATCTAAAATTTGGTTTTTAAATTACCCATTCAATATAAATACCCTTCTAAATGAAAATTCAGAGCAAATTAATTATATACTTAAATAGGAAACAGCAAGTTGTCACCAAAGTTTCAAATATAATTTAAAAAGTGAAAATTTCTCTTCTTTTCATATCCAAGCTTGCATACAACAATTTCATTCAGATAAGAAGTTTTTATACCTTATAATGAACAAAGTTTGGTTTTCTTTACCCTGGGGAGAAACTCTAAGTAATAAATAAATTTAAAAACCTGTGTCAATAAATTCAGCCATAACTCAAAAGCTGTGGTGACATCAGGCTTATGGTGATTTGTGAAGATTTTGGGGAAAATTATGGAAAATGAGTGTGGAAGAGGACACAGAGGCCAGCTCTGTGACAATTTGACACATACCTCTCTAAACTGAGAGTTACATTGATAAACAAAGCTACCTGGGTTCAGTTTCATGCCCAGAGTATGAAAATGAGAACCCAGTATTTAACACAAACTGACATTTCCACTGCTGATATCTTGTAACATGTTAACTGGATCACATTTGATCATTATTTCAGTGTCTAGAAATGTGGTCAGTAATACTTCTTTCATACTTCTAGAGACCTCAACGAGAATCAATTAAAAAAAATCCACAGCTGAGAAGTAAGTCTTTTTCATATGCCTCAGGGCATATAATTGATAATACTTACCCCAAATGGCACTTACTGCAGGAAAATGTAACCAGCTGCACAGCAATGAAAAATCATGATAGGACTTTCTTCTACGTACCAGTGCAGCCAGAAACATAACCTGGAAGGTCCCATTGGCCATTAAAAACTGTTCTGACTGTAGTGAGGTCATGTTAGGTCAGCATAGATGCATATATTACTGACATTTGTATTGTAAGTAGACATTAACTTGAAATCAGATGGCTATAACCCACCGGAGATTAAAAATGAGTCTGTGCTTTGTACAGCTGGAAAGGAGAAGGCGGGGAACTGGTACACAGAGCTGCAGCTCCCATCCAAGAGGTACTGCTAGCAACCGGGTCAGAAACCAAAAAATAATAAAAGCAACACCAATGTGGAGACACAAAAAATCCACCATCCTGCTTCTGGAAAGGCATTGGAGAGACAAGTAAAACAACCCACTAAACTTAATGGCATTTTCCTTCTTTGACTGCACATCTCACAATCACTACAGTAATTTCCCCAATTTCAAAAAATGTCCTGGCACCACTGGGAAGGATTTAACTAATTTGAGTGCAAATATACTCAGCTGAGAAAATTTTCATACAAAATGATTATATAGTCATAATATCATTAAAAGAGATTAAGTAAAGTTTAATAGAGTTAAATTAATCATAGTTAATTGATTAAAGTATATGCACAATTTTTTGCAGCATGGCACCTTCCTTTGAAAAGCAACTTGGCCTGGGTATGTAGGAGTGGGGAGTGGGGAAACTAAAACAGAGAAATGTGTTGAAGGAAGATGGTAAAGCCTGAAAAGTAAATGCTACAAAAAATTTGTGGGATTTAATGTTTCAAAAATGGAACTAATCACCATGTAAATCCAAGAGGATGTCCCCAGCCTACAGGTGAGAATGATATCATTTTGGGACTAGCAAGTGTAAACACAGGATACTCCTCAAGCTATGTCTCACATGTTGCAGTGCACCTGCTATCAGACTGATCATAGCTACTCCTTGAGCATTTAATAATAACTGGAAACTTTCCAAAAACCAAAAGCAATATGAGTATAATAATACATTGATTTTAGTGTTTTATAGTGCCCCAATTGGTTTCATTTTCTTGAAAAAGGAAACACAGATTTAATATCCTAATTCAGCTAAAAATAGAAGAAACCATTTAATTAATCAAAGTTCATGTCACTCAATTAAATTATGAGTTTAGAAACCAGCAGACCATTTTTATAGTTTTGCAAAGCTATCAGAAATACTTGCTGTAGGCTGAAATTTTTGCAATTTTTGGGGTAGATTTTTTTTAACTAAGAAATCCATTTTGGTGTTATGAATAAAAAAAGTTAAAAAACCCCAAACTTTTAAAATGTCAGCTTCTGAAAAGAGAAAGTCATGAACCTGGCTTAGAAATATTAACAGCACACCAGTGCTGTAAAATCCACAGAAGGTTTAATTTTTTCATATCTCCTAGAGATATATCTCATTTTTCTCTCAGGTCAATGACCCTTCCCACATTTCAATTATAGTGTTTATCTATGCCAGTTTCCCCTTTTTGGGTAGAAAACATGTCTATAGAAAACAGTAGTGGAAAGGACCTCGGGAAAAGGAGCTATACTTATGCAATACCTGACAAATACATCTAAATTATAAGGGATCCATGTCCTTTGTTGATTCAAAGCCTTTAGCACGAGCAGGAAGTTTCTGTTGTGTATCTAGCATCGTGCAAGCTGCTCGCATCAGTGGTTTGGTCCAGAGCAGCAGTACAGCATGCAAGTCAATATCATGCTATTTCTGTTCCCAGAGTATTTCAGTGTTCATAAATTGGAATCCAGATGGAGAAAGCTAATGTGAAAAATCCTTCACAGGTGCACATCAAATGTGCTCCAACACCTTTGGGAATATATGAGTTTGAACCATTTCATCCTTCCTACAGTTTCAGACTTCATGGATAGGTGGGGTGCTCACTCCAGGGGACCAGGCTAAATTTAGTCTAGAGGAAAACACCACAGTGAGTTAGGATAGACATAAAGGCCTTAGTACCAACTGTTTAGATCTATTGCCCAACTCCTATTGTGCCTAATTACCTGATAACAGAGTTAGAGCCTAAAACTCTGTTGATTTAATTTAGGGCCATTACTTCTCATTCTAGATAGTAAAACAGATTATTCTCTGAGTAATAAATTCCCTTTTTCTTTTAAAATAACATTTACATACCAGAACACTGTCTTCACTCAGTCCTCTACAGACATCACAGCCTAATTCTTCAATCTTTCAAGACTTTTCTCCTGGTTTTCATCTCGAGCTGCTCTAAGTACTCCACCCGTTCCCAGAGGTGCGCCAGCCTTTAGTGGCACCGTGTGAAATGCAAGGCTTCTTTCCTGTATTTTACCGAAGATGTTTCTCTTACACTTTCCTGTACAAGATCTGCATTTTTTCACTAAAGGAAATGGACATAATGGTGATTCTTACTCACTTCAGCTCTGTTAGAAGGCACGGATCCTTTTGTACAAAATTGCCCCACAAGAAGTTGTTCTCTGGTGCATGTCTGTGAAGCTGATTATTGCTGTCTAAGCACACAGCCTCAAGCAGAGTGGCCTACATAATTCACCAGCAGAACTCTGTGAAATCTGTATTTTCTATTTTATGAGAAATTTTGCTTAGAGTCCCTACAATAATTTATTAGTGCTTCATTGCATAGGAAATGTTGTCATATATAGACTTTAGAAATAGAAGAAAAGTACTTGTGTTGATAAACTCAATAAATTTCATGCTTGTTTTCACTTGATAAAATTATGTGTCTTAGTCTAAACATAAATGATTTAAACACCCATTTCAAAGTGAAATGTGGTTTTAAAAAAGTCTAAATTAAATACTTTTACTAGATTGTTTACCAGCTTTTAAAGAAATTGCATCAAAATTGATGTGCTTCAGCAAAATGTTTAAATGAGCTGACATATTTGTATATAAAAATGTATTATGTCAGAAAATTTTTGACCAGCTACTCTCTGTGTGATATCATGGATAATTTTGTTCTGGATATTGATTTGAGAAAATATTATGCATTAAGAAAAACCCCAAAGGTTGGTAAGCAAGAGGGACTGGCTCTGTAAAATGTGGAGAATAGTATTTCCAACTGAGATAAGTCTGCATTTCACATAAACAGATTAGAGAGTTTAGAGACCGTACAAGCTGGCCAGTTGTTAAATAATGTGATAATAGGCTACAAATCATCAGTCTATGAAAAATGGAAAAATGTCACTGAAGTAGTTCTTCACTGCAGACTGTTTTGATTTTGAATAAACCTTTTTTTTGACACAGTTTAAAATATGTCAGAACACACAAATATCTCAAGGTGTTATTAAATAATGTAAATAAAATTATAATAAAAATGCATAGAATCGATGAAAAATTGAAATTTTTCTCCCCCTAAAGCCCTTGCTCTGCATTTAGTTTTCTTAAAACAAGTTGAAGATAGATAATTTCATTCTGCTTACTTATAGTTTAAAAATCTCAGCAACTGCTGTAACAGGGCCTGGATGTTACCCCAAGACCTGCAAGTGCTCTCCATATGAAGCAGAAAGGTGGCAGCAACTACATGATCTCTGGATGCTGTTCTATTCCAACAGCAGTGAACTCCAAGGTAAGAATTTCTGTCTTGGTGTTAAGGTAATTCTTATCTGGGGCTTTAATATGAACATATCTCTGTCAATCATGCTGTGTTGTAATAGAGTATTAAAAAATTGTAAGCAGAATTCATTCATCTCTTGTCCTCAAGGCATGACACAAACATCACAGATTTAAAAACTTTAAACACTACATAGGCAACCTTGCATTTCATACATGATTAAAATTAAAACAGGATGACTTCTTTTTTTTTTTTGTGATAACTACACTGATAATTTAACCTACACCTTTTGAAAATAATGATTAGAATGATATATGTTAATTAACGTGTGTACAATTGGCACAGAGTTAGTGTCATCCATAGTTGCTGCGCATTGCACTTGAGCAGATGGTAATCGTGCACACACTCTGAAGCTGAAGCACTACCCTGGAACACACAGCACAGAATGAAATATAACTGAATCACTTTCCATGCACTTCTATTTCCACTCTCAGTCACACACAACGACTGAAAACCTAGAACGACCTTCTCTCCTTTTAAACTCTCTATCCACTTCCCTTTCCATTTGTCTTACTCTTTCTCAAATGCCAAACTGAGCCCTAGACCATGGATTTCACCTGAGATTTGCTTGCCCTAACCTACGCACTGCTTGCCGGCTATGTATCTTCCTCTGTATATTTTTACCTACTTATTTTACAAGTGAGAGCTGTGTCTCTCTGCTTCTCTTGATACAGTGCCTAGCACCATCAAGTTCCACTCTCTATCAGCAATTGTGAAAACCTTTTAATCAAGCTGTAGCTCCAGTACAACTTTTGGAAGGCAAAGCTGCTGCTGTGTGTTAGGAGATGAAATACAGCAAAGTGCTACCCCTTTGGCATTCACTTTTTTCTGTTCTTTAGCTACTTTACCTGTGGCACTATGGGTCTGCTTCTCAGTCATGGTAATATTGCTTTGACAGAATGAAGGCTCTAAAGGGAGATGTAGAACATTCCCTCAAAATTCACCTTCTATGGTGAGCCCTTATCCTGCAGCCTCTGCATAGCTTCAAAAAAGGCTAAGGGGTTTTATGGAAGCCCTGCTTCCAGAGCCCAAATATGGGCCAAACCGGGGACTCAAGCAGTTTCAACTTGTGGACTCTACATTATTTCAGGGAATCTGATGAAGGTATGTAAAGAAAATATGCATTTCATCAAGCTTCAATCATCAGCACAAAGGTCATACCTCCACTGGGAAATTCCTACAAACTGGAAGTTAGCAGAAAACTTTGAAATATTGGTGCTTGCTTCCATATTTGGCCAGGGATAACAGAAAGTGAATTCACATACAGAAATTACAAGACCCCACCTATGCTAAGATATAGGTGTTTAAGTCCTGTTTATTTTCCTTCCACTCCGTTAGCTGTATTAATTGAGATTCAGGTAACAGCGTATAAACAAAAATCTGGATTGTGCTAGCGTGTTCTAGCGAGTGAAAAAAACCATCTGCAAAAATAGGTGATTAAAAATATCTGCTTAGAAATATCAGTTTGAAATGTGATTACACATTCATATTTTTTCACTGACAGTCGAATGTGGCAGTTTATGGAATATATATGATTTTCCTCTTCCAGATTCCTCCCAGTAAGTAGGGGAGGTCATCCACCTTTACTGGTAGCATTTGATCTACAGCAATTCACTGTCCTTCAGCAGCATGAAAAGCCTCTAATCAGCTGGTAGTGTGGACCCCAGCTGGAGAATGCTGTATACAGTAGTGAACATGGTACCTGTTCAGAATGAAAATGTACTGCTCTATTTGCTTAAAGCTACAGGCAGCAAAGCACCATTCCTTGCACATCAGTCAATTTGGATTTGATCTTTAGAAAACCGGGGTTCTGAGAATCTGCAGCTCTTGGCAGTGTTTACAAGAAGATGAATAAAAAGACCGAAGATTTGCATGCAACTGTCCTGTCCCCCCACCCACACGCTATTCTTTTGAATAATTCATGAAAATAAAAAATATACTCCTCTGTATATATACCCTGTTCATCTGACAAAGAAAAGAGCAGATGTGAAGCATGCAAACATTTTTTTGTGTATAATTTTAGCACAAGAGTTGTTGGCAGTCTCCCACAAACATCTCTTCCCAGGCAGAAATTAGTCACCAGGAAATACACAGATATGATTGTTTACCAGTAAGGACAGGACCCAAGACATACCCTCCATAAATGTAGTGTATGACAATAGTGTTGCCTGAAGATGTCTTCATAAATGCATTTAGCAGATCTATCAGATGTGATACTTGAATCACTAATTCCTCAAGGCATTGTACAGAAGAATTAATCAACTGTATGCAGAAAGAAAGACACAGACAGCAACTATAAAAAGAAGGTTCACACATGCAATTCCTACATTTTATGGCTTTTAGCAACTCCAATAAATGCAGCCAGATAACAGAAGTTTCCTCAATAAATGCACCCAGGAAACCAGTGAACATAATGAGGCTGTGCAGGAGACACTACAGCAGCCAGCAGAGAACAGCCAGTGGTCAGAAATGAGGATTTACACTTACGTAGCTGATAAAGTGGAAAAAAGCTAAAACCAAAAATAGTCCCAAACCCAGCAGCTGTGATTAGACCACAGCCATGCAGGTGAGGAAGCAAGGGAGAAAGGGCAAAGACCCAGTCAATAACTTTCATTCACACATGAGGTGGTGCTGGGGGGAACTGGCCACAGCAAAAGGCCACAGCCTTTTGGCCCCAGTCATGTGGAAGCTGGTGAGGAAGTGATGAAACACAAAGGAGAAAGGCAGCCATCCACACCATGTACTAGGCTTACTCCAAATGAATACTGAAATTTGCCTGTGAAAGTAGAGTGCGAATTCTGCTAAGTTCTACTAAGACATCTTGGCCAAGAATAAACCAGAGTAATTTTCCGTGTGGAGACCAAATATCTGTACAAAATGTTTCCTTTTCTGCAGGAAGGAGAGAAAGAAACAGATGTGTCAGGGCAACCTGTGCCTTCAACACCTTCCTTATCCATGTCAGCTGTACCCTGTCCCTCCTCCTGAATGGTGCTCCCTTGACCAGTCACTCTCAGAACAGATCTTTGGGCTGCATCTCTGGCTCATAAGCTCATCTGTGTTCCTACTTGTACAGCTCTTTTCCTCTGGCAAACTTTCAATATTTTAGTAAAATATTTTTTTTAAAAAGCTGACTTCTAAAGCATTATTTATTCATTTAAAGTATGTACAGCACAAGAATAAAACAACATGCAGGGCTGTAAATATTTTTTCCTTTACCAAACACTTGATCTTGCAAGCATTATTACTCTCTTTTTATCACAGCTACTTCCATCTTTGGCTAGGAGAAACATATGCGTATTGTGTGAGAGCATGAAGCCCTGTTAGCATTCCCAGATATTTTCAGTGCAGTGCTGGGAAAATACTCAGCCCCCTTTCTCCCTTTTCATCACCAGGGCAGGGCTGGGAACTGTAAAACTTTTCTAGAACGCTGGAACCAGGCTAGCGGTACTCCACCCAAATAATAGCTTTCCCATCATTTCCCCTGGAACATCAGGTATTTTCTAGATTATCCTTCTTATTACTGTGTGTGAAAGAGATTTTCCCAATAGTCTGTTGCTTTTAACTCTTCACAGGGGAAAATTGTTAGAAAGGTAAACTGAGGTACATGAGAGAGAGAGGATAGTTATTTTTGTTCTTTAGTCTCTTCCTGCTCACATTTTCCATGACATCCATGAATCAGTCAGAGGTACCTGTCACGAAGTGTACAAGTAGGGATATTAATGAAAATCTCTTTGACTTAAAAGCAACATAGATGCCTAGCAGGGAAGTTTTTGTTTTCTTTTTATTTTCTTTTTTCTTCCTTTTTAATAATGATCCATAAATTCATGTTTGTCTTTAGAATACAGCTAAACTCTAAGAAAGAATGACATACCACATATTCTAAATAACTACTCTAATAATCAATTTCATGGGTTCTCCAAGGCTGAGAGCAAATTAACCAATCAACCTCCACTTTAATCAACTCTTAGGTGATTAGGGCAAGTGATTTGCAAGGCAGCATGAGCAACACATATCAGCTTGCTGAGTTTCTGCTGACTCAAGAAGCCTTCTGTGTTTGCATAATAGATCTAATAAAGATTGAGAACTACAGCTGTGGAAGGCTGCCCAATATGAAATATTCTGTGAAGGATGTTGTGATGATAATATTTCTACTGCTGCCATACAAATAAGTCAAGTTGTATATATGTTTTGTTTGCACATATGCCCAATTACTGGCTCGTACCTCACAGTGCAGCTTTTCAAAACAGTAATAAAAAACACAGGCTGTCTCTATTTAAATACCTAATATGACTAATCAAGCAATTCTGTTCCATGTGATTGTGCTTCTTCCTCAGATAAAGCTCTCCTGACCATATTAAATGTCCTCCTGAGGAAAAAAAAAAACCAAACCACTCCTGAATGTGAAGCATTCCTCAGAATCTAGTCCTTACCTGGTGATACAGAGAGATAAAAGATACCTGGTGATTCTGTAAGCTGTAAGTGGTTTTACTACGTGTAGCATATTTTCCTGAGAGCTTAAGTGCCAGTATATGCCATATTCTCTCCAAATGCAAGATGGGATGTGGGGGAGAGCTACGTCTTTGAATCCTGCCAGTATAACAGCATTCAGTCTAGGATGCAGTCTAAGTTATCCAGAAGCCTACTATGCTGAACACCTGCAGGCTCAGGTGTTTCCCCAAGAAAGATGCAGTTGTTGTTCAGGGTTCCTGAGGATTTATCCAAATAATATTAATATTACTAACAACAACAATTTTCTGGGCACTGTCTCTGGTGAGAACAGTGAGAACTTATGTGCAGATAAATCAAATAATTACACAACTGCATCTAGGTATTTAAAATATCTGAAATTACTTGCATCAATGCCGTGCCTCAGGTACACATACTCAGCTCCTCCTGCCTGCAGGGACAGTTATGTGCTGCAGTGCAAGAAACACAACTGGCCCTTTCGCTAAAACCATCTTTTCTCTCCTAGCTAATTACAGCTCCTGCTCCACTGAATCTCAGCAGGATTTTCTGGTCTCTTCTTGCCTCAGATATATTCTCACAGTCATAATCTTGCATAAATCAACAATTAAGTGCTGGACAGTCAGATCTCTGGTCCACTTAAGGATATGGGAATCTCAGCTAATTTCACAGGTTCCTGTCACTCTGGGACTTGGTGAGAAAAACAGCCTGACAATGTGAGATCATCACGGGGCAGTATTCGTCTGAATTTTCAGACAGTCTCAGGAGAGGCAATCGCTGCAGCTTCTGAAGCTAGACAAGAAACTTTCAGGCCCCAAAGCTGACTAAATCTGTAAGAAGAAGAAATTGCATTGGGCACTCTGAGGCAGATTTGATAGACACTCCTTCCCACAGCTGGCATGGGAGACCTTCTGGAAGTTACTACTGCTTAATGTCCAGCCAAACTTTGCATGTGTTGTAGCAGGTAACATTTTTTGACAAACCTGACTTTAGTGTCTTGTCAGTAGCTTGCAGCCTCTAAGGCAGACATGATATACAGTTCAGCACCCATAGAAATCAACAAAGGCTCCAAAGAGTAGAAAATTAACAAAGGGCTGATATACAACTTTTCAGCCAATAAATGGTTTTTACTCTGTATCCAAGTGTCCAAAACATGTTTTGAAATTAAATTGAGGTTCAGAAAGGTATAATATTTTAAGAACTGAAACTGAAGATAGGCTGTGCAGTGTTAGAAGGACAGTAATGCTCTTTTGTCAGGAACTTAAAATCTAAATAAAAAAATTAAAATGCAAGCAACTCTATAAAACTATCAACTGAAAAGCATCTGCCTTTTCACACATGAAACCAAAGAAAGACATTCCTTAAAAAGTCACTTTTTTTAAAAACATTTATTTATTTGCAGATTTACATGTATTTATGTTCAGAAGGACTTGTTCTCAGCCTTAATCAGATCAATATGCTTGTAAAAGTGTATATTTTTCATAAACTTGGGTGGGCTATTAATCTGTGTAGGCCTAATGAAAAGAACTGTGTGGCAATTAGCTCTAACCCACCCCTATATATAAGCACTATTACATACTGGGAGCAAATTACTGGGACAAGTTATTAGAGTTATAATAATGAGATCTGGAATATATTGAATGTCTGGTTACATAAACACACAATCCAGCATACCCTAGGAAATTAAAAGAAATATTATCCAAAGAAAAATAATCATTCTTTATTTCTATTATAATACCTTCATTTTTTCAAATATTTTCTCATTTTGTCATATAAGACATTTTAAATCAAAGCGTGAAATGAGAAATGCTAAGTGGCAAATCTTTCGGTAAACATTATTCTGAGGAACTCGAAAAACAATCCACTTGCAATGTTTCTCTGTCTGCATTTTGCGGACAAGACCTAAATTTCAACTCGTGTTTCGAAAGAAAGAAAAGAGACAGGTACCAGAGCAAGCCTGAAAGCAGCTGGTGCAATGAAATAGCATCGGTTCATAGAAGTCTTCAGACTGCTCATGTGAACAGGCTGTTGTATTTTCATACTATCTTCAGAGTTATCTACCACTTGTCACGAGAACCAAACCAGACCTACTTCCCATCTCTTCTGTAAATCCTTGCACACGCATGTAGGAGAGCCTGTGGCAGGAGGATCTGTGGCAGGCTACTGCTTTGGCTCTTGGCAACATCACCACTGGCTTCCATCCCCAGCTCAAGGGGCAAGCCCACAGTCAGCCTGGACCGTGGTGGTCACTAGCAGTGCAAAATCAAGAGTCGACTGAGGTGTCTTTAGGCTGTAGGAAGAGCATCAAAGCAATAATGCTCAAGGCACTTGGGAGTGACCCAGAGGAAAGGAAGAGCTTACATATCAGCATGAGAAATTGCTCATCAGCAGAGTAATCCCCCATAGGGCTCTCAGGGTTAATCAATTTATACTTTACGTAAATCACAGATGAATCTGACGCCTGTTTTCTGGCACTGTGGTCTTTAGCACTCTGTCTGCTACTGGATTATTTTAACATTCTTGTGAGTCGTGTAACCCCGTAAAGTCATTGCAGTGTTGCTCAGTTTCAAACCACATCTGAGCTCAGGAACACTGCAGAAGCATGAAGGAATGTACCTTTCAGCATCCACGTACCACTAAGTTTCCAGCCTGTAACTGTCTTGTATGCACAGAACTGCTCATCTGTTACGGCTCTACCAACAGCAACCTATATGAAAGCCCCAGATTTCAATACAAACAGCCTGTGCAGGTACAGAGAAGCCAGGTTTCTTTAAAAATACATCTCTAAACCAAAAAAAATAGTTTTGTTACTTATTTACTGTATTTTGAATCAAAGCAATATATCAACTTGCATCAAGCCATTTGCTTTATTCCTACTCATTAGCTGTATTTCCTAGTTATTTGAATCTCTCATTACTTTGAACTACACTGAAAATAGGAAACACTGGTCTCAGTGAAGAGTCTGGATAACAGAGCTGAACTCTGTAGCTTGGCAGACAGAGCATAATTTGCTCTGCATACAAACTTGCCACTGACTCCCAGTTATCTTCAGGAGCTCCATTAATAAGGCAAGGCCACAAGCCATGGCTCAACACCTAATTGAAAGTTTGGCCTTTGATCCCAGAAGAGGAACTTTACTCTTTCTTTGAGGATGGCCAGGTCTTGGCTTCTGTCCTGAAGACGTGTAATTCACAAGAGAAGTTGCTGTTTCTGTTTGTTCTCGGTATCTGCTCACATATGTAGAGGTAAGCATGTGCCTAGTCTCTTCAAGACTTGAAAAGTATTTCATTTGCCACAAGAGAGCAACATTCAGACCTTATAAAGTAATTTTATTTTTTTAATGTAAAATGCTTTTCATTACATAAGTCTTTTTTAACATTACCATACGCAAAGGAAACCAGCCAGAAGTCTTTTTTTCTGGGACTTAAGGAATAAAGGTCAAACATTTCCTTTAATTCTGGTCTTAGACACATAGACTTTAAAACATGGCCAAGAAACTACACATCTGGCACCTTTGTTCTTACTGTATTAATCTGTTCCCATCCAGTATGAGGCCTGAGTTAATGAATCACTGGTGCTGGATATGATCCTCGGGGAAGTTTTGAATTTACTATGCTGTGTTTTATATTGATGGCATGGTGCTGCAGAACTAAAACAGACACCTGCCCTGGCTCAAAGGCATGTCTTTCACATGATTCATCTAATAAAGTTATATGAATAGGAATTTATTACTGAATTTTATGAACACTAAAGTCACCATTTATACAGTCCAAGGCTGGTCTGATCCTTAAGACTCTACAGTATATTATGTTGCAGTGTTCTGCTAAATAAACTGAGCTGGCTGTGAATTAGCCTGAGTACCAGAAAGCATATGACCATATTAGCATACTGGTCCAGTAACACGTAATACCCTGATCTACGTTCTTCTAAGCTAATATATCAACTAAAATTATTTTAATGGAAAGTTACTCTGATCAAATTAGTAGTGCTTTTATTTGCTCAGTTGCGCTCAGCATTCAGTGATTGGTCTGATCAGGTACCAAGACTAGAGACACTCTTCCAAAAGTCTGTTATTTCTCACCTAGGCCAGGCAGTTTTCTCCGAACTACCCAGAAGAAGCGATTAAATAGGTTAGTTGATCCGCTTCCTCTCTTGTGAGCAGCCTGGCATAGGCCTGAGGGAGAGCATTGAGCTCAGGAATGCTGATGAGATTCTACATTTACCTTCCTGATGAAGAGGTTATATTCCTTCTTCCTTTCAAGAAAGTCTCTTTCTTTCAGAGTTTTTGCATTTTCAGCCCTCTTGTACTGCTTGCACTCAGCCAAGGTACTCGTAAAGACCGTGATCCCATTTTTGTTCTCCTCCTGAGGTCTGGGCTCCAGGGCATTCTGTGCCTTGCCTTATGCAGCAAGGCTGCTCCAGGGCTCTTGCTCTGGCTGAACAAGCACGGCTGGCTGTGTGAAGTATGGGAGTGTGCCCTCTTTCCCCCTTTGCAGCTGACCTGCTGCTGCTAACTGGACGGAGGGGTAACCCTGATGCCTGGGTTCAAACAGCAAGTGAGTCTAAAGAAAACAGTCTATCTGTTATCCTCATGGGGAACAGGAAGAGTTGTAATCATGGCACTCAGTGTTTACTCCCCATTCTCATGGACAATCCTTTTTGTGTCCTTTACAACAGAATACAGAGGAGTACTCAATACAAGCAGATTTCTAGATAACGATACCAATTCAAATATATTTTATTGGAATTCCCCCGCATATTTAGTCAATGGCTTTGTGAAGCCATTCAACTTTGTGAAAGTTGAAAGATGCTACAATTTTAGAGGGAAAGCAAAAGAGTCAGGAAGATATATAAACTGCCTTAGCATAAGAGGAAATAACATGCAAAACTCCCTAAAAACTGCTGCTTTTACAGCTTCGAATCAGTGTCCATTGAAATTATTGCTTCCTGCACCAGTCCTTCCTTGCTGAAGACTTTCAAGGCACTTACCCATTCTTGCCACTCTTCAAGATCTCCCAAATCATTATTACAGTCACTAAATTAGGAGGGATGATTTGCAACTTATTGTCACTAATCTGTGTTTGTCTTAACAACTCAACACCATTTCCAGTCTTTATTAAAGTCTGTAAATGGAAAATTAATGAGAAGTGTTCAAATTGCCTCACTGAAATTAACTAAAAAATGAAAATACCTACCACGCAAGGACCGTAGCCTGGTGCTGTACAAGTATGGTTTTGAAACAAGTCAGGCTTTTCAGGCTCACCCAGCCTCCAGTACTAGATAAGACTGAAAGCATCAACATGCCAGCCCCAGAGAACAAGGGCCCAGAGAGGATTTGACAAGAGCCGGAAGCTGAACTTTAAGAAATAAACCACTACTTAGAAAAAAACAGATACAATTTAAAAACCTTGATTACTTTTCTGCTATATTTATTACAAAAAACCAGTTCCCACGTTCTTATATTTACTAAACCTTTCCCCAGAGTTTTTTTTTGTTCTGTACACGTGCATGATGCATGACTGGCATTCTGTCACACAATAACAACAGCAACAAAAATGCCCCAATAAACAATATAAATTTAGCACACTAATTAAAATATTTATTCTAAATTATTTTTTCAAAGTCTAACCTTCATTCCTTCTCTCATTCCCCTTTGCTTATTTATCAATATAACAGGATATGTAAGACGGAATATCTATTTGAGCCATGCCTTCACTATAGCTGCAAATTATGTTTTTTACTCCCTTTGAACTTAAGTCCTATCTAGTAAAGGAAAACATAGCTACACAGAAAGTCAAAGTTTTAGTTTGCTAATGCCCTGATGACTTCATCAATTAGTCTCTGTGCTAGTCGGATGATGTTATGTTACTAAACTTAAGATGGAAGGGACTTTTTTTTAGAGGTAAGCAACCATAAAGCAATCAAGGCATCCAATCTCAGTTACCAAATTTTCCCAACTCCTTTACAATGCTAGGACACTTTAGAAGAGTCCTTTTAATTTCTAAAACACATGATGCTCAATTCTATTTGTATCAGTATTTTCTCTAAAGACAAATAGTCCTTTTTCTTTTCCAGCCTTTCCTTCTAGCAGAAAGAACCTTATGTTAGGCTGAATAAATCAAGGTGTTTTTTCCTTCTCTTGTGGAGCAGTATATAAGTTTCCTCACACATCCTCAGACTACACCTTTTCCACAGTTGTGTTCGCTGGTGATTCATAACTCTACTGTGATCTACTAAAAGGCCCAGAATTTTTCCTTCCCCATTGCTTCCATTTGTATCGCTTCTAGATTATACTATGAACTGCTGCTTCACAAATTGAACAATTAATCCCTCCTCTACAGACCATCATCCAGTTTTCCTGTGACATCTTAACCTCCTGCTTGTAGGCATCCCTTATCCACTTTTCATCAAGTGTCATTAGCTTGGGTCTATTTTCTGTGTCTAGGTCATTAATAAAAATATTAGTATTAGTCCTAAGAGTGGTCCTTGAGGACTTAACTGACTGTAGCCTTCCTTCCCCTTTCAGCATAACCCTCTGTTTTTTTCCTTTTAGGCAATGCCTTATCCACTTCACAGTCCTTGCTCTAATCCCCATCTCACCTGCCTTCACCAATAATTTCCCATGTGGCACCAAACGCTGTACTGAAGTCCAGAAGGATTAGAACTACCACATTTCCCTTGTCTTCAAACAAGCTATTAGACAAATCTGGGAAACAAGTGTTGAGTTTAGATAAAAATCTAAGGAAAGGAAACACTCATGTCAGGGAGAAAAAGGTAGGCATCGGGATGTTGTGAGCCTTTGAACAAAATAGGTGCCATTTTGAATTTCTTGGAATGACTTCAAAAAGAAAGAGTACATTAAGAATGTTGGCTCCTAAATGAATTTTTTTTCAGGATGAGTGAAGAGGCTTTTGAGGTGTTCAGAAATAAGCTGAGAGAGAAACTCCCCATGAACAGTCCTGGGCAATTGCGCTGCAGATGACAAGTGAAAGTTGAGTCACTTGTGTTTCAGGCAGCAGCACTGGCTTTTTTCAATGCATGGATCACTAACAGTGATGAAGCAATTATCCATGTGTGTGACATGGTTATACTACTATATTAAGCTAATTGAGGTGTCTCTTCTCTCTTTGCTCCTCAGCTGCTGAGTCTTCCAGGTGTGTCCAACAAATCTTCTGATAGAAGCAGATTTTCTGCTGCCTCACAGACTGTGACAAGCAGGCATAGTGCCCAGCTACAGAGGAGGGCATGGTTTACATCACAGATAACTCATACACACAGCCACATTTTTTCCCCTGCCACTGATTTATTCACACAAGTATTGGAGAAATTACCCTTGGTTTTTAATGTGGACTTCTTGGTCTCGTATGTTTTAGATTAAGTAATTTAAATTATCAAAGCAAATTCTTACACTTGTATATGCCATTGCTGAATGGATAAATCCTTTGTCAAGTATGACATCAATTACTACATCACAGGCTTTCAAATGGACTTTTGAAAAAAGACAAAAACCAACCGAAAAATGTTTGAATTGGCACTTTTGGCTGCTATTCTTTTCAGTCAACATTTTAAATTCAAAATAAAATTTAAATTTAAAATCTAAATTTTCTTGTAAAAGTAACAAGTAATTTTTAAAATGGACTCAGTCTACTTCAAATCCAGACAAAAACTGACTCAGCCACATGCTCAAGTTTAAAAAGAAATGCGCACTTGTTTTTAGCTGTTGAGTGGTTTTTTCTTTTTCAAATAGTAGGTTCATAGGGTTAATATGAAAATAATGCCTCTCCTGTCAGCTCATGCAGACAATAGAGCAGCATAAGATATTATGATCTGCAAGTGATGCGAATTCATGTATTCTGCATGCTACAAATGGGAACTTCATTTCAGACCTGAGTAAATTGGCATGGCAGGGGCAGCAGGATGGCAACTCAAGGAAGGAATCCTAAGGACCAGCCCAGTAGCACAGAGTGGCCCCAACCTTTTTTCTGGCCTCAAGAATGAAATAACAGATGTCAAGATCCTTTGTTATAGTCCTGTTGTGGCCTGCCTATAGATTGGGATATTTGAATTTCATCTCCTGCCTCCACTAAAAGTTTCTTTGAAAGCCTGGTGACACTGGCTTTGTGGAGGTGAGGTGGATTTCCTCTATAGTTCGTGTCGGCACAGTAGCACTTGAAATGCAAAACACAAACATTTTCTTAACAGCACTAAATGTCCTCATTATTCAAAGGCATGGAAACAGGCCAGAAACTGCTCAGATTACCAGTGAACCATTCAAGCTAGCTGTACAAAAGTAGGTATTATAGTGTGTGAGATAGTACGGAGAAAAGTGACGACTCTGTTGACTGTAGGAACAAAAGCAGCGACAGTATAGATACTTTATAGAGCTTAATCCCTATAATCTGAAAGGTGAGAAAGGATCAAGAGGACTGTATTAACTGAAGTATATCTGATTTTAAGGTTACTGTTGCTGCTGAGAGATAATCAAGCACATATTTTAGAAGAGTGTGGAAAATGGAAAGGAATCATTTCATACCTGACATTGGAATTTCTTATTCCAGAAAAAATGTATCAGACACTGCCTAAACAAAAAACGGTGCAATCACTATCATTTTAAATAAATAAATATTTTCATTTTAACTAAAATAACATTTAAAAAAATGAGCATTGGTGGGCTGAAGAGCCTTTTTTCCTTCCGACATTCCTGATATTCTTCATAATGTGGCTTTTTTTAAACATTACCCCGTCAATTAACCCATAATTGCTGTCCGTGCCATATGAATTATGCAGTATTTGATGTAAATTCAGATTCCCTGGCACTGAACAAATCTAAGGGCATTTCAGAACTCGGTGTAATTACAAAAGTAATCCCTTTAGACCAAGAAAGAAAATGAATATAATTTTTTTCATCCTGGTTGGTTTGTATGGTGCTCCTGTGCTAAGTTCCCCTTGGGCTGCAATGAAAGTGCATGGATTTGGTCTGGCTGAGATGGAGTTCATTTTCCCCACTGCAGCCCTCGCAGAGCTGTGCTGCACTGGTAGCCAGAAAGGTGTTTCTAACACACAGTGTTTTGGCCCCTGCTGAGCAGGGCTGGCACAGTGTCAGGGCTGTCGCTCCAAGATTCACCCCTTACCAATAGGCTGGGGGTGGGCAGGATCTGGGGAGGAGACAAAGCCAGGAGAGCCAACCCAAAGTGACAAAATGCAATAAAAGCTAAGAGAAAGAAGGAGGTGAGAGGCATTTGTTTTTACAACGTTTGTCTTCCAGATCAACCACTATGCATACTGAAACACTGCTTCCTGGAAAGGAGTTGTACATTGTCTGCTGATGGGAAGTAGAGAATAAATCTTTTGTTTTCCTTTGCTTCTGCTGAGGAGGGGAGTGATAGAGAGGCTTGGTGTACAACTGGCAGCCAGCCAAGGTCAGCCCACCACAATGCAATAGCAATGAAGACCCTAAACTGGTGTAAATGAGTGCAGCTCAGGAGAAATTGAGGGATCTAGCCCAGTATACACCAGTGATACCTGTGGCTCCAACTTCTCCTCAGATTTTGTCCTTGGTGAGTTTTTTATTGAAACTCTAACTGAACTAGAGTCCGAGTGGAAAATATTACTGAAAAAAAAGCAAAACAAATCTTGCAATGTATTATGCTCTGAATTATTCAACTGTTGAAAGATTCAACATTTATCTAAAATAAGAGGAAGAGGGGCAGTAAATCGGTGCATTGAAATACCTGGCAACTTGTAGAACAGTGAACAAAGGAGTAAGAGAAGAGGCAATAGGAAAAACTGATGCATAGAAAGTTCCACCAGAATATGAGAAAGGACTTTACTGTGTGAGCTACTGTGCACTGGAACAGACTGTATAGAGAGGGTGTGAAGTCAAACTGTCTGGATGAAATCCTGTGCAATGTGTTCTAGGATGACCCTCCTCGAGCAGGGAGGTTGGGCCAAATGACCCATGGTAGTCCTGACCTTCTCCTTCATTCTGTGTGATTCTATGAATATTTCTCTAACTTGCTACATCCGTGTTTGTTTCTAGAATCAGGTTTGTAAGAGAATAAATAAAATATGCTAGGAGGGAGTCTAGATTCTAAGTGATTTCTAATGCTCTTGGAAAGCAACAGACTCTAAACAAATGAAAAAAATAAAATGAGATTTATGTGCATCAAAATTTTTCAGTGTACCTAGCACAGAAAAATTTATTTCTGAAATTGATCTTAGGATGGGAATATATTTGATCAGCAAAAATCCAGATGTTTACTATATTGTCCAGACATAAAAAAATCTCAGCATACTGATAGCCTTGATATCGAGGTGATTGGTGGGGATTTTCACTAAATACAAGATGAGAGAAAGCAAACCAAGTAAGATAAGGTGCTCAAGTTTGACTTCCATGTGCATTTCTTAGCTAACGTGCTATTTTCAGTTTAGAGACAAGCAAATTTGACTCTCCAAATCTGCAGATAGGGGTGGGGTGTGTTGCCAGCGTTGAGGAGATCCTAATGAAGCAGCAACAAGAAATGCTTGGAGGAGCCGAAAAAGCAGGAATAGAGAAGACAAAAATCAAGGAAGGAAGCCAAGATATCAAGAAGATACTATGACCAGTAGCACAGGTGGATTGCACACCAAATCAACTTTTCTTAAATCCTGCAGATTTTCAGTCTGAATTTTTCTCCCGTTCAAGGGAATTTGGGCTATTGCAAAGCTTTGCATTTAAACAAATTAGACACTGAGCTTGACTAAACTCAGCCTTGAGCTTTCATGATTTATTTTTCTTCAATACCAGGAGACACAAAATTGCAAAGCAACATTGTACAGAGTTTTGGCCAGAAAGCCTCAAATACAGAGATCCCTGAAGAGTCAGGTGAATGAAAGTTTAGTAAGACTCTCTCCAAACATGTTTTTCTCTTAGATTAATTAAATGATTAATTAAATAACCCTACCATCAGCATATATAAATACAGTTCATTTTTTTAACTACTGTAGCTCAAATTCAGTGATACAATGACATTTTTTATCCTCTTAATCTATTTAACAAAGATGTGCTGTAACCAGTAAAATTACAAGAAAGAATTTCTGAAATACATCAAGCACACAAATACAACTGATAAGACTGTGATTTTCAGCAATTTTTCTATTTTGTTTGCTGCCCTTCATCACACTAGGAAACTTCTGAAGCCGCACAAGTAGGAGGGAAGATGGGCTATAAGCCATGAAGTGCCTGTGTTTAACATCCTGCTATTGACCCTGCTGTCGGGGATGTTTATGCAGCCCTTCTGATGGATTACCAGAGTATATTATGATCTTTATTGCAAGGAATGTATGAAAAACAAAAGTGTGACTATTCCTCCTTTACAGAAGAAAGGTAAGAGTCGAGAAAGATGATGTGATTTTCCTGAGACAACTTAACAAAAAAAAAAA
>VZTE01006487.1:685686-768916 GCA_013397775.1 Eulacestoma nigropectus | reverse complement strand
AAAAAAAAAAAAAAAAGACATGTGAAATCAAGGATACTTAATTCAGCATGGCCAAAATTAGGCTTCCTCCTCTACAACAGGAGATACGTAAAATTCTGCCTCCAGTTTTCACCTGGCAATCACATCCATTTATCTTAGTGTGGGGGGGGAAAGAATCCAGCTCCTTTCTCAATATACTGTAAACATAGAACTTTTTGCTGAAATAAAGAGCTGAACAATCAAACTCAATAGATACTAAGTTCCATACAATATTAAAATATTTGCTACCAGTACTCCTCATTTTTAGTATTTCTGACTTCTGGTGGTATTTCCTGACTGTCTATAAAGGGAATCATTAATATTATCCTTGCTTTGCTGCCTCTTTGTCTCCCCTTCCCCTTCCTTTTCTCTCTTTATATGGAGACAAGTGCTGTAGTCTCTACTGAAAACTGAAGTATAACCATCTAATTGTTAATCAGCCAGTAGAGAGTGGCTGATAAAGCAAAATGCGCTGATGACTTCCACTTGAGAGTGTAAAAAATTAGGCAAAATTGATCATTGGTATACTCTTACCATAACTTTTCTTTCTGGGTACTTATAGCCCTAAACTCACATTCTTACAATCAAATGTCCTTCCTTTTCAACAAGCATTATTACAAATTTGAAGTCAATTGATGATTTGCATTGACTTGAACAGGACAACAGTTAAATGATGTGCCCAAGGTCAAACAGAAAGTCTGTATGAGGATGAGGAAGATTTTATTAGCTATGTACTTTAACGTTTTTTCTCTCTGGCCATGATAGCTCTAAAATTTATTGTCATTTCCCTAGGTAGTGCCTTGTATTGCCAGTCTGAAATCATCTGAAGCAAAATTATTTGCTTTCAGAGTTTTTTTAAGCATCCTAAAAAGATTAGGGAGTCTGACTTTATTTTCTGACACTTGGAAATAAAGTTGCTTTGCTACTGAAACAAAATTCAAAAGTAATTATGTTTCTGTCTAAATATTTGTCAGTAAAGCTTTTTATTCCGCCTCCCCTTCAAAGTCTGCTACATTCAAAATAGTTAGTCACACCACAGAGCACAGAGATTCCTTTCTGAGCATTAGCCATCCAATCCAGCTTTTTTTAGAAGCCACCAAGAAAACGGTGACCCCTTCCACACATATATAATACAGACAGTCACTCAAGCATTAACAGCCATAAACCCCCAAAGGTCGTTTCCATGACAACCCCAGGGTCCTTAATGACCCTGACAGTTCAATGATTTTGTTTTGTTTGAGAGTGAAGGAATAATAAGTCTTCTCCCATCACCCCCTACCCCCTCCGCTGCACTGATATGCTGTTCATTATCTGATCCCAGGCTCAGCCCTGGAGACAGAGTGGCAGCCAGCTCTGAAAGACAAGAGCCTCGCTGCAGACAAAGAGCATCGAAGGAGCTGAGCGTGCTCAGCATACTGCAGCAGCACCAGCCTCATTAATTCCATCACTAGCCCAATGAGTTTAAGCAAGTGCCAGGGGTATTACAATAGTTTGCAGCAATATGTTGCATAAGTGAGCCCCAAATCACTGTACAGTTATTTAGAAAGTACATTTTGCATACCACTAGCAGGAGTGCTTTTATTAATGATGTGTACCAGAAACACAATAAGACATTGCATCTAGTCTGCAGCAAGACCTATAATTTTAATGACATGATGAATAAGGCAATTAATGTACTTCAATCTATTTCCCATATGTATCATAACTTCAGAGAACTAAAGAGATATCCAAGAGAAAGAAGCGTAATAATGCATCACTAAATGGGTAGGCAACCCCTAATTCTTTGAATGCATCTTTCTTAGTACTGCTCTTCAGCTGAACCTTCTGTTCTTTTAATTAGAGATCAACTACAGGAATAATGCAGACTTCCATTCCCAATATTAAATAGAGTCTTCATTAAATGCTATAGAAACTAGCTTGTTGATCCAATGTCATTCTTTATGAAATTCCACTAAAAGCCACTTCCATTGTTTACATGAAATTATATACATCCATTTGATCCCAGTCCAGCATTACCTCGTCATGACTATGCTCTTACTAGTGCCATATTAAACCAGCTCTTTGGTGACCTATTTTATGGACGGATGAATCTTAATTGCCTTCGTTTTCCTTCACTTCATAGATTAACTGTGCATTGAACACAAATGGTATAAATTACAGCTTCCAAAAGGTTTCTCTAAGCAGTATCAATGGCCATTGGCCTTACAGCTTTCAGAGTTGCTGTAAGTTACAACTGTGTGGGGAGACCACAGTTGTGTCTTCCTACTTATACAGAGACCTCAAGGGAATATCGTGGGACTAAAACATTCAGTACAGCTGAAAAGTCCCTGTCTTTATAGGTAGATATGCTACTGTTGGAGTAGTTTTGTACCTGTAACATAAGAGGTAGCCCAACCTCTTTAATGAGAGAAAGAAGTCTTTAATGTGCTTTAGATCAAATTATAACAATTTTGCTGTATTCAACTTTATTGTATAACATTCAATCCTGTGATCTAGAGAAGTGTTTTAACTTCAGACGGCTTTAGGAGGAACATGCTATGGCACAATCCCCTCAGGGTACACACATCCTTAGAACACAGGCCCCATAATGCAGCCATGCAGAAGAACTGTCCCTAACTCTCTAGTTCAATGCCCTGGCATTTATCCAAAAAAATATTTTAGACAAATGAATATTCCTAGAGAAACCATCTCCCTCAGTACTTGAACTCAATGAGCTGCTTGAATTTTTGCTGCTGTTCGTATGTTACATTCAGTCATTATTTGGAGAAATTTACTCAGTATTTTCTTGGATTAAAAAAAATAAAAATTTTTCTTTATTCTGAATAGTAGACTCTAATATGAATCAAACTACTTACAGAGGAAGTCAGAGATAGGACTGGAGCACAGGTACTAGACCCTTCTGCTCTTTCCTAGCACTCAATTTCCACTCCCTCAAATATAATGATACGCCTTTTAATCTTGCCTACACTCGGTTTATTCCTCTTCACTGCAACCTAAAGCAAGGTCACTGGAAAGTCAGACAACACAGCAAGTCCAAGTATCATGCAGAAAAGAAGAGAGATTTAAAGAAAAATGTCAGCATCTTGCTTCTACAGTTAATCGTTCCAAGCAGCATGTCTTGATTGTATACTACAAAGGTAATCCAAACTATCAGTTACAGCCACACTACAGCCTATGTGCTCCCCAAACACGACATTTCCTCCTGCATGCCATCTATGTTTCTCTCCATGTTGGCAGAGTTTCCCAAGTTCTGCAGAGCTTCCCCACAGAGCACTATACACCCCTTCCTAAGCAAGTCCTTTGCTCTCCGTTTCATTACCACGTTCTGTGCATACCCCATGTTATGCAGAAATAGCTTGGTCTGATAGCAATTAAATATGCCCAGAGGCCTGGATTCTCTCTTCGAGTGCACGTGCAGCTCTCATTAATGTTAATGTTGGCTATGCACCTTATCACAAGGAGAAGCAGGGAGATCCCTAAAAGTACCTAACCTGGGGAAAATCTGGCTGGGAAGCAAAATGATGTTGAGTGCATGCACATAGGATGCAGTTCTCCATTTCAATCTAGTTTTCATAAACAGTGGAAAGTCTCCAATCCCACAAGGGAAAGAAATTAGGCACCTAAATGTGTCAGGATTCTTATACAGACTCCAAATGTAACCACAGTCTGTTTCTGCCCTTGTAACAGTATAACACAGTCAGCTATGAAACACAATGTGTAGTCCTGTAGAAATTTGGGGATTTTTTTATTAGTTTTGCCACAACCAGAGACACTCAGAGACCCTGAATGAGATTAGGATCCTACTGAAGTCTCTCCTCAGAAAATGTGTAACGTAAGTGTCTCTTCCCCAGTAAGTTTAGACGTAAAACAGGCAAGACAGACAAAAGAAGTGGTTATCTTCATTTCACACGCTAGCAGCAGAGGCATAAAGATGAAGTTACTTTCCCAAGTTTACAATAACAGGAAGCAGGAACAGACGGCAAATTTTCTGAAATCTATCCCAAGTCTTTCACTACATCAGTATCTTTCTGCAAATCTGAAAGCTTCACCTCCCATCTCATTCGCTTCAACATTTCATGAAACAAAAACGCATCCAAAAGGATTTTTTGTGGGATTCCCTCTTTCTTGCATTTCATCTTGTTGAAGGCATGAAGCACACAGTAAAAGACAACACTTCAAATTCCTTTTCCAGCAGGGAGCAAAAGACTCTCACAGGACTGGGTTCTACTACCTTTAGGAGAGATGCTCCACCTAGAAAGTTAAAGATTGACCCAACATATAGGACATATCCTTGCAGCTTTTACTTCTGTTTATAACCCAAATTTGCCAGGGACAATTTTAAAGGCTGTTATTGTATACAGTTATGTACAAAACAAGCATGGTGCAAAAAGAAAAGAAAAACCTGGTTTAAATTGAATGACAATATGGGGTTCAGGAGCAGATCATCCTGATTCCCATCATATGACACGTAATGGTCATTCCCATCACACGGTCCACAGCAACCAGAGAATCAGGCCCAGCCAGCATGAGTTCATGAAAGACAGGTCCCTCTTGACCAACACGATCTTCTTCTGTGACAAAATAATGCATTTTGTGAATGAGGGAAAAACTGTGGATGTTGTCTACCTGAATCTCAGTAAGGCTTTTGATACCTTCTCCCAAAGTTTTCTCCTGAAGAAATTGGCTGCTTACTCATGGCTTGGACAGGTGCTCTCTTCCCTGGATAAAAAACGGTCTGTGTGGCTGGGCGCAGAGAATGGCGGGAATGGAATTACATCCAGCTAGTGGCTGGTCACCAGTCATGTTCCCCAAGGCTCAGTGTTGGTGCCCTGTTTAATATCTACATCTATGATCTGGATGAGGGGATTGAGTTTGCAGACAACAGTGAGTTGGGTGGGAGCGTTGATCTGACTCTCTACAACTACCTGAAAGGAGGGTGTACTGAGGTGGGTATTGGTCTCTTCTTCCACCCAACTCTGATAGAAAAAGAGAAAACAGTCTCACATTGTGCTGGGGAGGCTTAGATTGGATATTCTGTAAAGGCTGTCAAGAATTGGAACAGGCTGCCCAGGGAAATGGTGGAGTCACCCTCCCCAGAGGTATTTAAAAGACAAGTAAATGTAGCACTTAGAGACACGGTTTAGCGGTGGACTTGGAAGTGTTAGGTTTATGGTGGGGCTTGAGGATCTGAAAGGTATTTCCCAACCCTAATGATTCTATGATTCTCTGAAGCACATCTGAATATTCATGAGGCAAGTCTTTCCCATGAGAACATTAGTAATGAGGGGAAAAACTTCAGCAACTCAGTGTCTGCAAACCATGATTCATCCCTTCCAAAACCATAGCTGCTAAGTACAATTTTGTTAATTTATTTGGAAAACTTAGAATTTCAAGTTTTCACATATATTCTGACTTGTGAAATAAAACTGCCATGAAGTAAAGATTTTAATGACCAGAGCAAGCCACTTCAACTGAGCTTCTATAAAGTGTGTCCTAAGTGTCTGAGGTGATATGAAATGTACTTAGGGTTACAAAACAGAGACAGCCATATGGACAATGATTCAATGTAAGGATAAGTGTAAGGGAGTGTTAGCTAAGCATAGTTAATTATTTACATTAATAGTAGTATCTCTGTTTGCATATATAAAATAAATGTGTGTTGAACAAAAAAAGAGAAATTTCTTGAAGTAGTATAATTTAAGAGCCATTTGAAACTCAGAAATATGCATTACCTTTTTCTTCCCCCAACGGCACTGCTCATAGCTATAATTTCCATGGCAATGAAAAGAAAGGCATCTGAAATGAAAGTGTTAGAATAACAAGCTTTTTCCATTTCACTGTTAAGAGCAGGACAATAACTGCTAAAGTTCAGAAACAGCAGACCTGAAAAAACATTATTTTTATCACCTGCATAGCTAAAATGTAATCTGTGGCAATTTGCCCAGGCCTCCTAAGGTTGAATCAGAAGACACTACTGTTATTCCTCCCAGTACTTGTTGTTTGTGCTAGTCTGGGCACAGTTTGATGTCAAGAAACAGGCTTCTACTGCCAAGAGGACAGGTATTTAACACTGGAATAAAATACCCTGAACCACAGTAACCTCAAGCTTTGATGCTCTACTTCCTTATGTTGGAATTATTATGAAGCTTGGACATATATTGTACTTTTTTTTTACCACCCAAAGTAGTTCTACATTATTTGCAGAATCATTATTAAGTTATGGATGATTTCTTCAGGTTCTCCAACTAATGACAAGCAAGTATTCTTTTCCCCATACAATTCACAATTGAATCCTAGTGTTCATGCACAGTACAAAAAGAAAGCACCAATGGAGGAAAAAGGTGCTTAGCAAACGTAAAACAGAAGGTGTTATGTGCCACAAATTCCAGGAATCCTCTTAACCAAAGCCATCCTGGCATTCTGAAGGACAGGTTTTTAGAGGTTCTAGGTGTGATTTTTAAAGGACGTAAGCGTATACATGCCTGCTTTCTACAAAAATCAATAGCTGAATTGCATAAAAACCCCACTTGAAGGCAAAGTATTCCCAAGATGACACAGATAAGTCAATAATGTGTTAGAATTTCCAGTTCTGATCTGTATAAAACGATTTGTTTTGAGACCTTTACTTTCCTCTGATTCTGAGACAGTAAGATGTTGACCTGCTCTCTTAAACCAATTTATAGAAAGCATAAGACCTTGCCTAAAAAGCATGGACGTTTCTCAGATGTAAGGGATCAGGCTTGGTACAGACATCTTGCCCTAAGCAACCCTTCCTAAGCATCACTACCCTTGGCTGTACTCTGCACCAGCTACAAGGAATAACATGTTCCAGACACAGCTTCACTGACACCCACTGACTGACCAGAACAGAGGGATCCAGCTCTGGTTCTGCTTTGTCAAATCAGAGCCAGAAACACTAATAAGGATTTTGCAATTGGTGTCAGCAAGAATGGTTTCTCACTGTGAGAACATTTGTAAGCTTTTCTGACCAAGCTATCTGTGGCTACCTTGCCAATTCATCCCCAGAGAAGTCACTTAGATTTTCATCTTTCCACATCCATATTAGGTGAGGAAAACTGTATATTTTATGCATTTATTTTCTTTCCATTTTCTAGCTGATATCTTGTTCAGGCTGCTTCTTTTGAGAGCAATAACAGTAATCCTATATGTCAATAAATATTAGTTAAGTAACAAAATACCAAGAGGCGAGTTCTAAAAGGCAAGAGTTTTAAAAAGTAATTGCTTTCAATTTTTGAGCTTTATGTGACAGAAAATTTTGAGAACTTGCCACACAAGTAGTTTGAACACGGCAAACCTTTTCTTCATTTTGCAAGTAGTTGCAAGGCAGCACTCATGGCAGCATAACATTGGAAATTAAGAGGCAGATAGCAAGCCAAAGGAGCACTCACAAATCTGACTTAGATGAAGAATCTTCTCTATCAAATTTTTTTTTTTTAACTTTCTTCTCACTCTGGTGCTCCACAGCACAGCTGAACTTTTTTGTCTCTTATTGTGTTTCCTGAACAGGCATGCTAAAATACCTCATATTTTAACACAGGGCATTCAGGATTTCAATTAATATGATCAGCCTTTTTAGATTTTTTTCTTTAAAATGCATAAAAACCTACTCTTCTAGTGCAGAAGAGTCTGTGCCTGCATTTATTTCTGTATCTATTCATTCATATGTTCCCATAGGAACATTAATTTCAGTAGAAAACATTTTGGTTAAAAGAGTCTCAGATTAGTCACCTATTCTGCCATACCAGGACTAAATTTACTGTTTCCATTCGCCCATGAACACTGCAGTGTCCTGCTACCAATTGCCATCCTGAGCGTGTTTTGTAAGCAAGGCCACGCTACACTTGTGGACCAAATGGCGTATGCCAAATGATTATGCAGGCCTTGAGGCACTCTGGGTGCATAAACATTTACACTACAACAGATCTTTGGCCAAGTGGCCAAGTAATTGATTACAAGGCTATGAATGTCACTGGATTTTATTTATAAAAATCCCACGACATTGGCTCTACTTTCTGCAGAACTAGCACTGGCAATTTTTAAAAGCAGGATACTCTTAAGTGAATTCAGAAGCAAGCAGTCCTTGCAGAAAATCGTGTAAAACAAACAGGAGCAGGTCTCACCCTAGCTACTACTTCTTCTGAATACAGAATAACTGACAATTAGGCAAATGTATTATGAAGGTTCCCTGTCTTGCTGTAATATAACTGAACATGAGGAGGTCTTTCCTGTTGGGAATAGTATATAAAAACCACAACAACACTTAGCTATGTTATAAAAACAAACTAACAAAAGACAAAATAATAAAATGCATCAGAAATATTTTAAAATAAAATCAGTTGAATTTTAGCTTTAAATACAGACATTGAATAGAAAATGTGAAATGCTGAACAAGACACAAATTATTACAGGAAATATTTTTTTCAGTTTTGTTAACTTCTCCCCTCAAATCTTAACTAACAACTTTGAAATGTAAGGAAAAAATCTGTGGAAAATCAGACGAAGATATGGTAATAGTCAGCTGTATGACATTAAAATTCAGAGGCACCATTTTTATCTTTAGAGATGGCACTCTTAGACACACATATGATAATAAAGAGCCATGCAGAAGCATCTTGGCCTTCAGTTTTAACATCTGCAAAACACAAAGTCTCCGACCCATAAAATCATATGGACAGTTAACTTTGCACACTGAGTTAAGCCTCTTGACAGAGCATCTCATTCAAAAATGTACATAAGGGCACATTCAAGTGTTCTTCTCTGGAGCTGAATTTGCTGTCCTTATTTCTTCTCAGTTTAAATATTTTTTTTCTCTTTCTCTTGCTGCTTAACTGGAAGAAAAGAATGTGTGAGTGCACCCTAATCTGATTCAGTGCATCAGACACAAAGGATAAACTCACCTTAAGTGACAGATAGAAAAAAGCAAGCTGTAGCTTAGAGACAACGATTGTAACCATTGCCCTTCTTTGTAAAATGACTATCTAAAAGCTATGCCTTTGCAGAGCTGATGAAGAATGTGCTACATCCACAGCATTTGTCACAAATCTGCTCAGTGCGTTGCTCTCAGAAGTACCAACTCATGCACTCTAAATGTGGTTTACGGATGCTGTTCCCCACATGTTATGTGATTATAGGTCCTCCTTCTAATTTACTCGAATCTCTGCATTACTGGTGTAGTTTCCTTTCAAGCATCACCTCTGGCAGAGATAAACAATTCTCTGAGCAAGCGTAAGGAACTGTGAGCTTCACCATGTCCAAAATGACAGCAGTGGGACAGGAAGCTCATTCCAGAGTTCTGAGTTCACATGTGACACCACAGCACTGGGTGTCTCCAAACCCAGATACAGCCATAATAAAAAATGATGCATTGTTCAGAGTAAGTAAACAGTATGCAAACCTGGATTTGTACAGCTCTTGCTGTAATTGTAAATGGTTTGTAGTTGGATAGAGTGAAAAACTGAACAGGTAAAAACTCTGTCTCAGTTTTGACTGTTCCATTAAACTTCTGGACAAAACCACCCAAGCAGGATGAAGTTCTGAGTCTAAGATCCAAATCTATTTTCTAGAACACCAATACTAAATGTGCTACCGATACTAAAAGTTACAATCCAAAATGCAACATGTGAATTGAACCTCTATGTGATATAATTAGAAAATAATTAGGAAGATATGTGGTATGCCATATTTACAGTAGAATAGCACCCAAAATGACTGTAAACACTGTTTGAGTACTCTGTGACTGTTGGGAGCAACGCCAAACTGCTTCCTGGCAAGTCAACAGACCTGAAGAATACAAAGGTAGATTGGGGTTTGCTTTTCTTCCTTTAAGGTCCTGCCCTGCACAAAGGTTAGTCAGACTACATTGAGGGTCTCAGAACAGCTAATATGTTTTTCTTTGTGCAGGATCTGTAATTGAAAAGCTTTTTGAGCAGCAGGAGGGTAACCATGCAGTTCTGAGAGACAAAGTAGGGCATTTCCTCTGTCACAAACAAGAAACAAATTACTTCCAGTGGTAAGAAGCCAACTGCAGCATCTCTAGAATACAGGTGGAACAGAGCTGCTGCTGTTAGAAATGAAAAAGACATATTGATCTGCTAGTCCAGCTACCTGCAAATTTAAGACTGTACTCTACAGGATGTCTGCTATTGTTTATTTTCTAGACTGGTTTCGGAAGACCACATATTGGTGATCCCACCACTTTCCCTTCAGGTTTTATTCCAATTCTCACATAAGTCCCTGTCAAGAGGAGGGGAAGAGGGTAAGGTTGTTTGTTATCCAGACTATTTTTGTGTCCCTCAGACTGTACCTAGATGTCCTTTTAAAAATTTTTTTGATGTTTACCTGCCTAGAAAAGGTTTCCTTTTTATCTTTCTCTATGCAACTTTGATATTACATCAGAAGTCCTCTGAATGCTCATTTTGATCAAATGGCCACCACTGGTCATTTTCTAGTTGCCCTTTGCAGCTTGTTAGATCCTTTCTTTCCAAGCTCTGTGGGCAGCATAATTTTAGCAATGAGCTGTCCAAGACGACAGGCACAGCAAATAAGAGTAATCCAAGAGTATAAGGACCTAATTAATAAACTAGGAGAAGCATGTAAATGCAGGGTGTCAGAGCTTGAAATGAAAACGGGGACAAACATGTTGGTTTCTTGGACCCTTTGTAATTGTTTCATGTCAAAAGCGCCCAAGGCTAACCAGCCTTTAGTGGATTGATAAAGGACCAATGTGTCGGGTCTTATTTAGTGGAAAAACCCAATTAATTATTATACAGAATTAGATGCCATTTAGCATTGCTTATATTACTGATGACTCGCTAATTTGGCTGGCTCTGATGTAATTACAATTAATTTACGTCCTTAATCCTAATGCTCTAACCTGGCTTTGATTTAATCAGGCGATGTGGAGGTATCACAATCAAAGCAGCATGGACGAGTTCACTGCTAAAAAGAGATAATTACACCTTACAAAACATATCCTTCCTACCACTCACATGTCTTGAAATACTGAATTAGAACAGTGAAAATCCTCAGTCAGAAAATCTCCAATGGAAAAGTTCAGAGAAGACCTGAGGACACTGTCCAAAATTCTTCTTTTCCTTCTCAGAATATGCAAGAACAGTTCTAGTTATTTAGCTGCAATCTACAGATCTTCAGATAAGCCCAAAGAAAAGCAAATCTTCATGCCATGCCATCAAGACATGAGTGGTGACAGACAGTAAAGCTGAACTGCCTGTAACATCTGGGAGAGCATACCAGTGCACATGAAAATAATAGCAACACAGAGCTCAGCTTCAGCTTGCCTTGATGAAAACACAAAGCAAAAGAAAGTAACAATCCCTTTCTCCTGGGGATGCTGGTCTTTTGCACCCATTATGCATCCCTAAATGTCAGCTCCCCTTGACCCTTCAACACTGTCACAGCTTAGAGATAGCTGTGCCCTCTGCCTTATCCCGGAAAGCATGGGATTTCTTTATAAGGAGTCCTAAAGGTGGGAAGAGACAAACAGGTCTCTCTGAGCCATTCCTACAGCGGATAGAGGGCCCTTGCTGTTGGTTTGTTCTTTGGGGCCAGGGAGAAAAGCAGTTTTGAGGAATCAGTCTTCAGATACTTTCTAAGAAACTAGATATAAGGCAAGCCTGGACCCACAGAATTTTGCTGTGGATTTTCTTACCTCATTTCCTGATTTCCCATTGGGTTGTAGATCTGTCTCCAGACCCCAACAATACAATGTGATCTCTGCCTTATTTTCTCTTTTTAAACTCCTTTTTCGAATGGGTCTGAGAAATTTAATTTCCTGATTGTTATATGTCTAAAATGCTAAACTATTAATCCATAGGTCATTAAGTTAATTTTATTAATTCTTGAGGAAATATTTTAGCTACTCTCATTCTTTAGCATATAACTTAAATGTGCTCCACTATGTAAAGCTTCTTTGCTGTTGCTGAATTGAAAGGCACGGAAAGTCTCTCTCTGTTCCTTGTCTTGAAGGCCAGCCTGACAAAAAAGACTTCAGCTGAAAAAAGACTGCCATAGTAGAATGCACATGGGGGCAATGCAAACCTGCTTATTCCTTTGCAAACAGCACATCTTCTTTCAGCCCAAAATAGCACGTTAGTGAGGTTATCATAACACTGGAAGTTGAGACAGTTCACAGGCTGGAATGCAAGAAACTGTTCAGTGTAGGGAATTTAATTTCAATTACCCTGGTTATGTTGCTTTGCAGCCATCAAACTGCTCTTTTCTCTTATAACCTTTCTGCTATGTAGTACTGTTATATGGTTCCAAAACACTGAGCTTACTATTACTGATGGCAGCCGAAGGAACTGCTGTAACTTACTGTCTTGTATTTTGTTAACTAAAAGCAGGACATTTTTATGAGAAAGAACATCAGCTTCCACCTTGCTTGCTTGCTGTGATACCTTCTAACTACATGCAGGGTGAAAGATTAGCTTTACAGAAACCAACATCATCCCATCTCTCCTTTTATCAGTCCATAGCATACCACCTGTGCCCAGATGTAATGGAAAGAGAGCAGGACTCTCCCCTCATTTCCTCACCCCTTGTCTTGTACATATTGTTGTATTCAGGCTCCTGCACACTCAAGTCATCCCAGCTCAGTATAGCACTTAATCTTATCAAATATATGCTTAAATCCTGCTAAAGTCTCTGAGAGTTAAGCATACATTTGTATGCTTTGTTGTAAAGCAGACTGTCAGAGACCCGCCTGTGTACTCTTCACGGACAGATTGGGTCCAAATTGTTGCAAGCACTTTCATTAGTCACTCTCTAAGACAAGCCTGCTTTTATCAAGTTGTCAGATTTTGCACAGAGGAGAAAGAAGAGAGGGTAGTTTTGAGAGGGGAGGAGAGCTGTTCCTTCCCTGTGCATGCAAACATCTCCCTAACAGCTGACAGAACTGCAGATGTGTTGTTTTGAGATGCCTGCTCTCTCTACAGCAGGCATGCTCCAGAGGAGATAATGGCTGCCATCCCACTGAGAGTGCTGTTATATGATCCTCTTTCAGTTACTTGAAATATGGACTTCACTCAGAGGATTCTAGGAATAGCTGCTCCAGCTGTTCTGGAGAGATAGAAAGCTGTCACAGGAGACATTGTTAGACTCTGCTAAAATCAGCGGCTGCACTAAAGATCTCACATAAACTCCTTAATGGTTTGTACCATTCAGTCAGGAGTCAAGGAGAAGTGAAATGTGGTCTGTGACTATAAGGCAGTTTGTATTCCATGCATCAAGGCTATGCTTGGATTTGGCAGACAGAATAGGAAAAACGCTAAACGGATCCTTTTATCAAGTGTCTGAGCAGTTACTTGATCTAAGAGGTTTGTATACCTGCAACCAGCAATGTAAATGTCTGAGACAAATTACAAGGCAGCAGTAGTGTTACAGTGAAGGATGAAAGTGCACACAGAAAGGCAAACAAGCAAAGCATTACAACAGCCACTTAATGGCAAACACATTTATTAACATCAAGTGCGATGTTTGTAGGTTTTCCCTGCCACAACCAGCTGCAGATGCCAGCTACTTAAAAAGATGAAACAGTGCAGTGAATAAAATTGAGGGATTTTTTTTTTTTTTCAATGTAGCCTGCCTGCATTCTTGGCAGAGGAAGCAGGCTCCTAGCTCTGCCTTCGAAGGAACAAAAGCCATGCTGGCACACAGCGAGCAACTTGCTTTCACAAGGCCTCCTGGGAAGGCTGTGCGGGAGCATGGCTCTGTGTCTGGCAGCTGCATCCTTGAATAAAAAGAGGAGGAGGAAAAGGGCAGGAAGGAAAGAGCACGCAAGGTCTCCATACCACACATGAGAAGCTTTTACACACAATCAGACATCCTGGCCCCAAAGTATTCAATAAAAGAAGTGTTCAAGGTGAACCGCTATACTTACTGCACACCACAGCAGCACATTTCACAGACTACTGTTCTTTTATTAGAAACATTTCTCAAAGGTTTTATTGCTACTCGTAGATTGTAAGGATTCAGGTGTTTTAAGCATAGGAAATATAGTGAAGTAGAAAAACTTAATAAAAATTTGAATATTTGAGATACTTTATAAAGCAAAAATAGCATTCTTTCCTTCTACTTTTTTCTTTTACTCAGGAGAAATATGTAGTCAAAATGCCAGTGGGAAATGGTCTTACTGCTGTGGAGTTCATCAGTTTATTTCAATTTAAGGGATCGACTCACAATACGTATTTTATCATGCCAGGAGTGTGACACGGACAGAAAACAGCTACAAAAATTAACGTATGACTCAGTGGAAATTCAGACAGAGATAGAGATACTCATATTAGTACTGGATTATGTCTGAGATGTAAGAATGTGAGGTAAACCCTCCATATCTAAGATACTGATTCTCATCAAGACCTTAATCTGGGTAAGTAAGGTACAAGTAAGAGATTGTTCACTTCAGAGTCTTAAAAATATTATGAAGTTCAATGTAGTTAGGACACTTTTCTTAAAAGGCAGAGTCAAGGTTCTTCTGTGTTTCAAAGTCCTAGAAAACTTCTAGACAAACTAGAAAAAGAGGAGGGCAAAATTAGTATTACTACAATAATATTGGTGTCTCAGCACATTTCCAGGATTGGTCTTTTCATTTAACTCAGTGTATTTAGACTCATGCAGAAAATTAAATTAATCATTATGCAATGGAAATCAGGACAAATTTCCTTAAGGGCATATTGACATTTTATCTCTCTTGTTCATTGACACAGATGTAAACAGGAACTGCAAAAGAGAGAGAATCTCTTCTCTTGCCTATTTCACATTCGTAAATCACAGTAGGGCTTAATCTGATACTCCTGTTCTTCCAGCAGGAAAGAATGAGGGAGGGCATGCACTCCCTGAAAGTAAACTTCTGGCAGTGAGGCCAGTAAAAAACAAGTGTTCAGTTCTTTAAGCAAGATGGTGATCCTAATAAAAATAAACATCTGGTTATCTGAAACCACTGTCAGAGAAAGTGTTTATTCTAACTATTAGCTGTACCTGGTAGATCAGATTAATTCTTCTTCCTACTTTAAATATTTTTTTTTTTAATCATAACTAATTCTACTGACTGCAGAAGGATTCCTGGCATAAGTAAGATTGTTGTGGTTGTAAATTTTGGACAATAGAGCATTTAAAGAAAAAAACCCTAAGCAAACAAACAAAAAACCAAAAACCCCATGACCCAATCCAACCTTCATCATGACCTGTTACTTGTGTGCCAAATTCTTACCAATTAGGAAGTATTTTCTGTGTCAAATAGAAGTTGCTCCTATTTAAGTTCAATATTGCAAATGTTGCTGCGAGTTTATGATAATTATGTACTTCAAACAAAACTGTGTTGGACTGTCCACAATGGTCACCTCGTTTCTGTGTTGGCTATCACCTTGGGCTAGCAGTTTAAGTAGCTTACTCTCAGCAGAATCAATCCTATCTGGTCATCCACTCTATGTCTTAGTAGTGTTTCCTTATTCATCTTTAGCCCAGTTGATCTGAATAGTGAGGAACTTGTTTCTCTTAACCTCTTTTAATGTTGTTTCTCCGAGTTTGCACGCAGTATCTTATTGCAGCACCTTACTCCAGCTTCTGTGTCACTGGTGGTCCACTCCTTCGTCCCTCTTGGCAAGCCGTGCACAACACACTCCACAGCTCTGGAGCCAGGCTCTTTCTCACAGACAAACCGAACAACCACCTTTTATGACAGACACAGGATCCATAGCAATTGGCATATTTACTTCTAATCAGCTTTTAAAACGGCATCATTCAGCTGTGCTTAACCACATTACTTAATTTTCAGTCTGTTTTGCTATCGATTTCTAATATCCTCTACAGATATAGGACATCACTCAATACTGCATTTTCTTTACTTAACACATTTATCTGCCAGCCAAAAAGATGGGAAATTTAATAAATATGTTTGTAAATTTGGGATTACAGCTCTCTTATAAATTAGTTGATGGGGCTATTTACTGACAAGATGCAGAATTATACACATGATATTTTTCAAAAAATCCCTGTAATAAAAATAAACATAAGATACTAGAAAAATTAACTTTGGTTTAATAAAAGAAAAAGCCAAAATCAAATAACATCTTTTTCTTTAAGGCAGACCCTAGCTCTATGTGAAAATTCCTCTTACTTTCCATTCAGATCAGAGACTTTCTACGGTTCATTGTTTTGTGTGAAGAATGTTAATTCTTGATGCTCGAGAACAAAAATAAAGGAAGATACGTCTGGAAAACTGAGGAAATGGGAAATATTATATTTCCACTTAGTTATTAGTTAAGGGACAGAAAGACTTATGGGTTTCTCCAGTGAGGAAAGAAGAAACCGGAAAGAACACAGAATGCTTTTAGATATTTATCAGTTGAAACCCTGATAAAAGCATGAAAAGAGGTTCCTGTGAAAAGTTTTCTGTAGAAAGTTTTGAGCCTACTCTTTCCAAGGTATGTCTGAAGTGGACCTCACAAGTGGTACACATCAATTCACAACATCTGATATTAAGCAGTTACATGGGAACATCATTTTACACTGAAATCCAAGCACACTTCTGTCTCTCTCTGCAAGGAGAGACATCAAGTATGTGGATTAACTATTCAAACTTGAGAGCTCGAATAGCAAAATCAAATTTTAAAAAACCCACTTAATGGTAACAGTCTTAAAAAGATATTAAAAAAATTTGCACAAATTTTGGTACACAGGATTCTTTATATTTGAAAGCCTGGTTTTCTCAAAATTGAACTGTTTTGTGTAAATTCTAGAAGAATAATTTGCTTACTTATATTGCAACAGCAATCAGTGCTACTTGCTTTAAAATAAAATTATTATTTTCCAAAAAGCAGCTTAGTTCAATGAATTTAAACCGTTTTTGAACTCATTACCCACAAGTCACTGAGAACTCAAGGACTGGTAAAAAAAAGTCCCTATACGTTTAGTAAAAAATATGTACATTCATACAGCAAACATTTAAATAGCCATTTAGCTTGTTCTGACTGTAGTATTCAGTGCATGATTTCCATATTCCCACTTTAGACAGGTAGCCTTAATCTGAACAAAAATAAAGACTCCACATCAGAACAGTCCGTTATCAAGCTCTACATTTCATCGAAACTAACATAAACACCCTTTGGGTAAGAAAAATGTAATATGACATATTAACCTCTTCAAAGAAAGACAACACAAATTTCATAAGAACAGCTTGTTCACATCACTGAAAAGAAGAGCTGAGCAAACAAAACCCTTGACTATAGGGAGTAAGCTGTAGTTAAATAAGTTTAGTTTAGAATTCACTTTTGTGCGAACTTTAGCCAGGGTTCTTCAGTTTAAAGAGAATGACGGCTGTGAATAAAGTCAACAATATTTCCACAAAAGATGAAATTTGAAAGAGCCAGTGCAGAAACCTGCTCTTATGAACAACTGTATTCAATCAGGGGATTGTGTGTGCAGTCAATAAAATTCAAATTGCAAATATAAACAATGAACAGCAAGCACTCAAAGGATCACTGACAGAAAACATGTTGTCAGCAGTTCACTGCCTGAAATATCTTAACAACAAACATTTGCTGAGTAATTGCAATCAACAAATTTGTTGAAACACATCCAGTTGACAGACAATTTATCAACTGGAAAAAACCTTTGTAGTTCTTTCATTAAGATTTGTGGCCCAACATCACAAATTTGGAATTCAGAGAATTACCACTGGCCCTCCAGCCTCTGTTGTGATAACACTACTTCTAATGTTATTTACAACATAGTTACAAGTTACATCCATTCAGGTAAATAGCCTGAGTCTTCAGATAAGGCTTTGTACCGTAAAATAATCACAGACAACACTAACAAGGGAACTACAGGCCAGTCAGCCTCACCTCACTACCTGGAAAAGTCGTGGTGCACGTCACCTGGAAACCATGCTAAGGCACATGTTAAGTAAGGAGGTCATTGATGAAAGTCAGCATGGCTTCACTAAGAGCAAATTCTGCCTGACAAACTTTGTGGCCTTTTATGACTAGGTTAGAGTCGTGGTGGATGATAGAAGAGTGACTGATATGTACCCGGACTTCTGCAAGGTATTTGACAGTACGCTGCCTGACATCCTTGTTTCTGCATTGGAGAGACATGGATTTGATGGATGGACTACTCAAGAGATAAGGAATTGGCTGGATGGTCACACTCAGAGTGAGGAAGTTTGAGTACACCACCAGGCTGAGTGGTGCAGTTGGCACACCTGAGGGATGGGATACCTTCCAGAGGGACCCTGGCTGGAGGAATGGGCCCGTGCAAGCCTCATGAAGTTCAATGAGCCTGAGTGCAAGGTCCTGCACCTAGGTTGGAGTAATCCTGAGCACAGGCTGGGCAGTGGGAGAAGCCCTGCTGAGGAGGGCTTGGAGTACTGGTGGAGAGGCTGGAGATGACCTGACAGTCTTCACTTGCAGCCCTGAAAGCCAATCATATCCTGGGCTGCATCAAGAGCCGTGTGGCTCGCAGGGTGAGGGAGGGCATTCCCCCTATCTGCTCCACTCTCATGAGATCCCACCTGGAGCACGGCATCAGCTCTGAGGTTCCCAACATAAGAAACACACAGACCTGTTGGAGTGAGTCCAGAGGAGGTCACAAAGAGGGTCAGAGAGTTGCAGCATCTCTCCTATGAAGACAGACAGTTTAGGCTACACAGATCTGGAAAGAGAAGGCTCCAGGAAGGTCTTATAGCAGCCTTCTAGTACTAAAGGGGGCCTACAGGAAGGCTGAAAAGGAACTTTTGACAAGGCCATGTAGTGACAGGACAAGGAGGAATGCCTTTAAACCGGCAGAGGGCACGTTTAGACTAGATATTGGGAAGATCTTCACCATGAGGATGGTGAGGCACCAGAACAGGTTGCCCAGAGAAGTCATAGATGCCCCATCACTGAAGTGTCCAAGGGCATATTGGAAGATGCCTCTGCCCATAGCAGGAGGGTTGGAACTGGATGACTGTGAAGGTCCCTTGTGACCCAAACTATTCCATGATAATTGCTATTGGAGCAGCATTCTAGCTCTTTGTCATGCCAAAGCTGGTTGTGGTTGCACCTATCTATTTGCAGATGTAGTCCTGGTCATCTGCCTACACCAGTAGATGACAAGCAGGCTTATTTGGACCATCATTTCCAAGGTATTCCCAGCATTTTAGCCATGCAGAGTAAGCCGTGTGTCACAGGGAAATAATAAAAGGGGATTAAAATCTCTCTTACATATTAATGTATAAACTAAATTCCCATAGACTTAATTCATTGCTGTACCCAGAAGTGGTATTTTTTTACTTCCAAAATGGGGAATATTTATGTAGAAGAGAATAGGTATGCTTGGGAACAAGAAGCGAGTATAAATAAAATGAAAGAAATCAGAGAAGACTTGGCACAAATAAGCCAATTACATAGGCTCTTGAACTGAAATCTTTAATAATGCATAAAGTAAAACACAGACATGCAGCAGAGCTAATGCTTGCAAATGAGCAGGTCTGCGATGCGGAAACGTTTTCCCAAAATGAGGCTAAGATAAAAAATACAGTATCTAAAAAGATCTCTCCAAAACCCATCCCAAACCAAATCATGAACTGAAAAAACCCGTAATTTAAGAAAATAAAAATATATGAAGAAAAAAGTCTATTCAAATTGCATTTAGAAAAATTTCAACTGAAAAGAAGTTGAAACCTAGTGGAGACCAATATATCATAATAAACCTTCTGTAAATAAATTACCATGTTTCCTCACAGACCCCTTTGTCAACTCAAGATCTTTGCAGCCCATTCTCTCTATTGTAATCCCTATTGTAATCCCGCTAATTTCATTTAGTCACTAGGTACGCAAGTGGTTAGTTCAGCTCACAAGGGTTCCTGGGGACAGCTCCACTGTTCCTCATTTCCTGCTAAATCTGAGTTGCCATAAGATGCTGAAACAAAAGCCCTGAGCACTAAAAATCATTCTACAATTGCAGGAAAGCTGACATGGTGTAAATTCCTTCATGCTAATACAGAAATGTATTTGAGTAGAAGACAGCAATTAGATGGCAAAGGGCAGCTGGAACTATCTCAATTCTACCCTAGTGCTCCTCCTAAGGCTGCAAAGAGGATTTTGTGTGGGTTGCATGCGGGCAGGCACGGAAATGCTGCAAGGACACATCATCAGTTCTTTGTAGCTGCTTTGCACAGCACAGTGCAAGGAGACCTCCCCACACACTGGTACCCTCCTAAATTCACCAAGGTGTCACATGCTGGCAGAGACTGTGACTCACAGAATATAATACAGGAACTGAATTATGTCACACTTTCTGGGGAGCCAGTAAGCATTTTTTCCTCTTGTTTTATATTGTTTAGCTTTTACACTGATGTGAACTGGAAGAAAGAGGAGAGAGAAAGTTGATACCCTTTATATGGCGACAGTTCTGTGACCATCTTCCCTGGCCGTTAGCAAATGGCTGAACTTATTGGTGGTATTTAAAATTTATTACATAGAATTTCTTGCCTCACAAAATGTTTTAAAACTGAATTTATATTTATAATGTATATCATGAAAGAGTATTTTTTAAATACTAGTTAACATGTTTGGGCATAAAATTTAGTTCCATCAAATTCAAAATCCCATCTAAATGCTCGGATTTTTTTCCCATATAATACATTACATTTGATAAAAATTAACCTTGGATCTGTTGAAATGCTTATTTGATTAATTTCAAGATACTTAACCATGTTTTCAAGTATTCCAAAGTTTTGAAACACTTCAGAAAATTTCTCCAATTTTTTAGAACAAAAATTTGATGTCAACTCACATTTTCTCATTTTTTTCCACAGGAAACCATATTTGGCTAGAAAATGTGCCAAGCTTTATGCAGAACATTATACATTCTATTACATCCAGGGGTAATTATTTTGTCACTAGTTTCATATCTCAGTTCAGGTCACACATGCAAAAGCTGTCCCTGTTTTACATATTTTACCTTTTGCTTTATTCATGAATAAGGAAGTGGGATATTATAGGACCTGACCTGTTGGTCAAACTTCCAATAGCAATTGCAAGCAATTATGGCAAGGTGAAATGTCACTGTGCACTGAACCACCCCCCCCGCCCCACCACCCCCGCCCCCCACCTCCCATTACTCCATCAACAGATTGGGCAGAAATCATCTTTGTTCTATAATGCAGTCTGAAAGAATTGCCACCTTAATCAAGAAAAAAAATCGTAAAAAAATGGAATTCTTCTTTCTACACTGGATTTTAACTGTTTGATGAATATTCAAAACATTATGTTATGCTTCCTAGGTGTATTTGCATTCCATAATTTTTGTCATGTGAATCATTTTAACCTGATGCTTGCATGCCAAAAATACAGGACAGATTCTTATTTTAAAATGTGTGCCATACTGCTTATTTAATGACATAAACACTCGTAAAGTTTTGGCTAATCTGAAAAAAATCATGGATGCTGTCTGACACAACACCAATTTCAATCTGCAACTTTTATAAAAGTTCGGTCAAAAACTGAGCCACAAAGGTAATTACAAATTACCAGCTATGGGGTCATGCACAGATTTTTCAGATTTATTTTAATCTTTAGAGTATAAACCCACAGGAGTGTAAAAATTCTTAACTATCTTTATTTTTTAATAATTGATTATTATCTAATAATTATCAATTATTTGGTTACATTTGTAATAAAATTAGTTTACTGAGTTCCTTAGAAATATAAAACAATAAGAAATGCAAAATAGTCTATTGTGGAATAAAATAATAAATGTCTCTTCAGGGATCCACTAATCCCTCCAGCAAAATTAATTACCCAATAACTGCAATTAAATTAAATCAAATACCAGCACCATAAAACTAATCAGCCCACAGAAAATAACTCAAACAGCCAGCCACCTGTAAGGTCCATCCCCTAGGATACATCCTACATTCTTTTTCCACAGACTGATGCAGGACCAGATAGAAAATTCAGGCCATTTGGTACCCGTGGGGCAGTCAGGTACAGAGAGTCAGATCTCTTGGCAAAAAATGTCCTTACAACTACTCCCTCTAGTTCTTCCTCATGGCAAAAATGATCCAACTTGGGGGATCTGTGGGGATTGAACTTATGGCTGCAAGGCACTGGAAGGATGAAAATTCCTTTTGTAACAGGAATTTCAGTGTCTTAGGGCTTTTAATATCATAATCAAATCTTCGATCACATGTTTTACAATCATCAGTTTAAAAATGACCTGCATGGGGATCTTGATACCTATTAGTATCTTAAGAAGATCCAAGATCAGAAAGGTCAACGTGCTATAATGTCTGCTGCTGGAGTCATTGTCTGGCCAAAAGAGGCACCACAAAAGCCTTGAGGTGAGTGGTGGGAACCAAAGTGACGGCGAGGCCAAAAGCTGTCACCATCTCTCACTATAATCTGATAGATGAACACCGTAAAGTATGGGGCAAGAATTAGAAAAGCTACTGCAGAAAGAACTCATGAGGACAAAAAATAATTCTAAACTATAAAATACATAAAAGTTACAAAAGAGACATTTAGAAACAACGGAAGTTTTGAGGGGTAGGGTAAGGAGAATGAAAAGATGTGGCAGGAAGGGAGAGAATATAAAAGTGGAGACTAAGTGAAATGACACAGAGAATTTAAGAATTGTGCAGGGTATGAAAAGCCATAAGAAATCCACTGTCAAGCCGAGACACGTAGCAGAGATGTAACCGTTCTTATCTGTACTTGAGGGCATGAAATAATTCCTTTTTTAATTTTGCCTTTTTAATCCTGTCAATTGGAGCTGTCACTATGGATGTAATAGCAAGTATCCCAATCACAATATCAAAGACTCTTCACTGACACTCCTTGAAATAGCATTAATATCTGCTCACTGTGGGTACTACATTTAAATGTTCATGTGCAGTGCTGTAGCTCCCCCTTAGTCAGGTAGCAAGCTGCTATTTCACGCTCTGCTTGTAAAATTATTAACAGCTGGCCTAACGTTAGATCACTGGAGTATGGTTTGCTAGAACAAGACAATGCTTAATAACACTATTTCCTACTCTATCGAGTTCTTGCTGCCTCTGTATTTCCAAATATCAGAATCAGCCTTTAAGCCCAAAGCAGGATTTAACTTTTCAAGAGCAATAGGCCTGAACCAAGATGTCAGGCTTAAATTTTGGGGGAAAGATGAGTTTAAAATCCAAGTTCATGGATTCCACAAATGTTTTCAAAATAACCCAGGCTCAGTAAAATCCAGGTAGAAATGTCAGGTAAAATAGAAATGTAGAGATCCAGGTAGAAATAGAGTGGGGGAATTCGTGATGATCCCCACAAGACCCAATATCTT
The DNA here is from genome assembly GCA_013397775.1 of Eulacestoma nigropectus. NCBI lineage: Eukaryota > Metazoa > Chordata > Aves > Passeriformes > Eulacestoma > Eulacestoma nigropectus. The sequence continues at coordinate 745,558 of VZTE01006487.1, read as the reverse complement.
ACCATCTTGGTTAATGCTGTTACATCACCACCCTCAGACCTTTCCTCTCACTCCCACCTCAGCATACAAAAGGGACGGGGACAGGAAAATTTAAACACTACAAAGTCTCATACAGCAATACAGTAATTACTAAGTTCATAGACAGCTACATAAGAGAAAAAGTAATCACATGATATGCTGAGGTCAAGCAGGTGTATAGAAAAGAGTTATTTTATACCTTAAAGCAGTGGGCTGCTTTAAAATGTTGCAAGTTGCCTCTAAAAATGCAGATGATTAATACTGAATGACCTAGGGACTCATATCTGCTTAAACGATGTAATAGCTAATTGTTTCACTGGATAGCAGGCAACTCAGAGTGGATCCACTATACTTTCAGTATATATTAGAAATTTAATAAAATAGATTAAATTATTGCTTACATGAAATATTTGTCTAGGTAAGTGATAAAGGGAAAGATAAAACGTCACTCAAGCAAATTAAGGAAGTGTATAGGAAGAGACAAAATAATATATACTGAATTTATTTAGAAAATAGTGTTATACAGTCATGTCATCGTTATTTTTGGCATTGTGATATCATCAAGAATTTCATAAAACTTCATTAAAATCTGGTGTGTGCTGAAAGTTTTCTGTAGGAGCCTAAACAGATGAAGTGCTTGTGACCTTCAGTCTGGATAAGTACTCTCTCCTTGGGAAGTGTAAAGCTGAGTGTATGCTTACACATCCAGTGGGATTGGAGCGATCTTTTTCGTGGTCAAGTACTGTTCTAAAACAAGTCGAAGTCAGTGCAGTGCTTAAACCATTATTTTCTTGAAAATGCACTGAACTAAAAAGTTCCTTCATTACTTACCAAGGAACAGGACTCAGGTATCAAGGGACTGATATCTTACACGTTACAGAACCGTAAGAAGCACTAATAACAAACCCAAAGAATAAAGCGTAAGAGGTGCAACTCCCATGGATCGCTGCAATTGGGGAGGTGCACAAGTTAATCTGACAAGAAACATCATCTGACAGTGAATGAATTTGCATTCATTTACTAATTTGTAATGTACGTTTCAAGTTGATTGACATAACTCCTAATCAGGAAACTCAGTCACTTGCTCAATGTAGCAGTATAACAGTATTTAGAAAAAAAACTGGGTTAACACCTTGGGAAGGCATAGATGAATCCAGACTTCCCTTAAAAGTAATAAAAACATCAAGAGAGACAAACAAGTATTAAAAACAAGTATAAAATAAAAAATCTAGGGATTTAGCTATATAGAAGATTAAAGACTTTCAGATTTTGAGAGCCTGCTCTGGGGAAAAAAGCCTGTAGATGCTGTAAATTATACCATTTTAATTCTGAGAGAGAGTAAAATTTGATGTTTACACATAGGCTATGAAAAAGTCATGCTGAAAGTAGGACAGCTGCTTTTCCGATAACATATTATTTTTGTTTCATTCATATTTAGTAAAGCGTTTCCACTTGGGCTAACACACTTTCAGCTATTTCTAACAAGGCAGAGCATCAAGACCAAAATGTGGTGGTTTTGTGCTGGCTGAGTTCAAGGGCTGCTCAGGAGATGCACCGAAATCTTTCATGGCTCTGCCCCCTGCCTTCCCCCCACTGCCTCACGTTCTGCACTCCTCTCCATTCCCAGACTTTGGCAACTCACCCTAAGCTCATTTCTTGGTTTTCTATGGAGGACAGAAATCATTATCACATAAATATTTAAATTGCCTTAGAGCAATGGAAGTAGTGCTTCTTGCAGGTGGGTATGATGCTGGAAGCTGCTAAGTGGGTGCTATCAGCTACTTTTTATTTCCACCCAGGCCAGGAATGACTTAGCCTCTGCTGACCAGATAATAAGTTACCTGCTTTTTTAAATTTTCACCAAAAAAAAAAAAAAAATCGGTGAGGCACTTACTAATTGACTGAGTGCAGATTTGCAGCTTTCCATGTTAGGAATTTATATCCAGAGCCAGCTTTTGCACTGTTCAGCCAATTGCAAAACACATAAAACATGCACATAAGAGGGGAATTAGTCTTTTAAAGGAGCCAATGCACTATTGTGGAGGGTGACACTTGATCATTCTCTGGATGTGAGAGAACACAATCTGCAGAATTCTGATTTGGTGACGTGTTACACTGCAATTTCGGCACTGCCATCAGGTAGTCGGTGCAACTACAGGACAGCTAAGTACATTAACTTTTGGCAGGAGATCTCCGCAAACACCATCCTGCTAGTGTTGCCACTGCTTTCTGAGGAACAAAATTACATTATCTTTTAAAATTTCTGTTTGGAGACACTGAAAATCAGTCCCATGTTGTTTTCAGCTTTTGCTCTTCTACAAGTTAAAGCATTCACTCTGCTAAAGATGTTTGGATCCATGAAAACACAGTTTTGGTCTATTATCGGATAAGGAGTGTTAACTGTCAGTGTAGTGTCTACGTAACAGTGTCCAAAAGGCACGAGTTAGCACCTGGGCCCAGATCCAAGGCACAGACTGAAGCAAAGAGATTCCAGAAATTATATGACTATGCCATCAAAGAAATTTTAAAAATATGCTTCTGATATTTTGTATTTAAAAGCTTTGGATGGGAAGTGATAGTAAAGTTTTTCAAGACCAAAAATCAGAACACTTTTCTTCTGCCAAATGACTTAACCTAGCTGTACGAGTGAGGAAAGGTTTTGCAGCCCATGAATCTAAGTGCACAAAACAGACTGAGAATACCGACATCAGCATAGATTCAGACATTAATAAAGGTAATTGACTCAAAGGGATTCACTTGATATTTAGCTTTGTAGATTTTTGTGAATCTATTGTGAAACAAAATTCTTTCACGTGTATTTATGACTTATAGCAAGAATTTAATTTGATTATACAGTCCAATATTGTCCTTGTTCTCATCTCTCTCTGACAGGAACACCTAAATTAATTTACACAAAAATCTGAAATTATAAAATCAGAGATCTATCTCAGAGGGAGTAGGCAGAATTCTCTGTGACACAACAGATTTGAGAATCTGAAGAGAGAAAGCACACAAAACCAAAATATTATTTGTTGGGTTTAAATGTTACTTATCCTTCCGGTAGTCCTGCCACACAACGTCCTTACTAAATATAATAATCAATGTATTCTCTGTAGAAACCCAAAGAATACCATGCATAATCGTGGATCAAGGTTTTATAGTAATATTTGGCTCTTGAAGGGTATTTGTTTGTAGAAGGCCACATTTCAGTGTGAAAACAGCTTTAGCAAAGTATTTTCAGCTACTCACCTAAATTTTTTTTTTTTTTTTTTTAGTAGCTCCTGAATGCTTCTTATACATGCATGAAAACCAGGGGCCATATTAGCTGTATTATGATTTTTCAATATTGGCCAAGATTTTGGAAGAAAAAAAATATGTATTTTAAACTGATTTTTGTTGTTGTTGTATTCCTGCGCCATTCTCTCGAGCAGCTAACAGCAATACAGTGCTTCCCGTTACAGCAAACAGGGTTCACACCGATTAGAAAGATGTTTCACGAAGTGATGGAAATATTTTCATACATGTTCATCTCTAACAACTTCAGACACCATTTGCATACCAAAGATGACAGGATAAGGAGCACTTGGACAGCAGAACCTAGTCTATTCAAGGATGGAAAGAGCAATTAAAAAAATGGGATAGTCAATAAAGGAACACATTTAAACTTTCCCAATGATTTCTCTGGTATCTTTTCAATTTCCTAGAATAAAGGACATCCAAAATCCAAAATTTCCCTGTATAAAATCAATCTTTAGGAAGTCCACTGTCTAGTTTCTCATTAAGTCAATGAAATTTACTCAATTTACTAACTTCTTTTGAGATTTTTTCAAATGGAATTTTCTTCACTTCAAGCCTCTAGGTCATGTCATATTAAAGTGTTGTGTTTTGGTTTTCCTGTTATTTTTTAGTTATAAGTATCACAGAGCCAAAATGATAAGTAGGCAATCTCTATCAGCAGATCTGTCCCAGTTTAATTTTTTTCATAACTGTAAAAATCTCCTCCCATGCTGAACACAACACAAGAAGGTGTAGAATCCCTTTATTCTTTAGGAGTAAACTAACAACACTGCAATTCAGTGATATTTCTTCTCCTTACATTGACTGCATCTATAGAATCTGGTTTCTGCATGTTTCCAAAAAGATCCCCAAAGGACTGGCACTTGAAGCTTATGGCTAAAGATTGAACAATGAAACAGGTCAGCTTGTCCTAAGAAATCAGGTCATTCAGCTGCATTTCTTGTTATCATTTTGACAACAGGGGATGGGGGAACAGATGCAGTTGTAAGGCAGCTCTTTGGGAGAGCCACGCACAGAACACAGGGAAATAGCAACACTTCTGCTGTTAAACCAAAGTTCGTATTTAATACATGGCCCAGTTATTATTGGGTGCTGATATCCTCTTTTTAAAAATCTATTTATGAGAAAAGCAAAACTTAAAAGTAATTTCAGATTAATGATCCTATATCTTGTTGCTTTTGTTTGGGTTTTTTTGTGGGTTTTTTGTTAGTTTTTCTGGAGGCAATACACCACTATTAAAATATTCACTATGGAGGATATTTTATTGCCGTGGATGTTTGCAAGAACAAATTGAACAATCACAAATTAAACAGTCACATATTTTTCAGAGAATTTCATCTTGTGGTAAGATGCTCAAAGCTTGAAATGGAAATTGGTTCAGTATCTATACACTTGAAAAAATATATATCCCTATGGTTACAGAATCTCCTTTGCTTAATTATAAACTACAGAGGACATGTAAGATTTTCTCTGCGTACACCCACAGATAATTCTTTGTCCCTAAAATGACTGAAGCTTTCCTGAGATGGAAGAGTTCTGATATATTTCATCAGTCTCCATCCACAGGTAGCCTAAAGTGAAGACAGTGGTTGTTACACAGCCTCTAACTACACCCCTGCATCAATGGAAGCAAGCAGTGTGAAGAATGAATCAGAAGGATACCAAAGAGAATTACAGGGATGTCTGATTGCTGCAATGTCCTCTGTGGATGCCAAGAGAGCAGGCAGCTTGGAAATGAACTTTTGATCTCCTAATAAGTAGAAATAGAGGGAAATTGGAGAGCTTTTCAATTCATTTGACTTTAATTCAGCTGTACCTGGGTATATCTTTAAAAAAAATATTTTGAATGAAACATCATTACTTGTTGGAACCTCTAATTTAACTTCTGCAGAAAAGGAGCTTATGTCCATACACATAACTGTATATACATGCATATACATTAATTTTCCAATGCTTTTCTAATATCTTCCCTTTCTCTTGACATAGTTGTTTAAGCTCATTTTGTACGCAGAAAATGGGAAGCTCATGTAACTGCAAATAAGAGAGAAGGTAGGTCTGTTTAACATGATCTTCACTGAAATGCCATCAGTGTCTGAAAGTGTTTCCAAATCTCTAAACTACCTAATAGAACAGAGCAAAACCATATGATACATCCAACACACCAACTGATTCTGATTCTTGGCTTACACCTACTTGACTGCAAACAAGTCTAAGGCAGAACTGGGAAGTTATGAAAATGCCATCAGGACCTTGTATTGGCCTAGAAACTGCAGATTTTGCCAGAGGAATGAAAATGAGAAATGCAAGAGAGCAGGACCAAGCATGGTTTGAAGATCACCACGTACCTGGCACCCAGGTCAAAGCCAAAAAATTCTAGGCAGGCCAAGAGCAAAACACACGTGCTGTGAGTAGCAAGGACTATACATTTTTGTGCAGGTAGATGAGCTGGGTAAGTGGCCAAGTAGCTAAACACAACTGAAGAGTGCTGGGCTGTGCACGGTATACTAGGAGAGGAGTAGCTGAGGCTGTTTGCTTTCCGGTCTCTGGACAGCCAGGCTGCTCTGTATTGCTCTGTGACCAGCAATGTGCAGTACTTTACTGCCACTCTACTCACAAAGCTTCCTGAATAAATAAAACCAAATTAATGATTGGTGCATTAAGTCAGGTGTCTCCTTTAAGGGTCACATAGTTTTGGCCAGAAGGTCTTGGAAGGAAAAGCCATAATTTTATTTGTAGTTTTTATTTGGTTTTGTTTTGGTTTTGGTTTTTTTTTTTAAGGAATGGCCACATTTATCAAAAGAAGTATTTCACTGCAGTTTAAATAAGTAAATCAATATTAATATGAAAGAGCTTCTAGAATTTTTCCACTGAGATACTGACCTAAATCTTTCACTAGAACAACATAGATGATTATCAGAACGTTTACCTTGCTTTTTCTCTTTTAATCCTGTCGACCAACATTTTGTGCTGGAGCTTAAATACTAGGCTACACTTTAAAAAAAAAGTATGTTCCCAGATGAAATAGCAATAGGAAAAACAAGCCAAATTCCAATTTGGAGAGAATCTAAAGTCTGCTTTAACAGTTAACCATTGACAAGAGGGCCATACCCTAAAGATGTCTGTGATCTTTAAGCCGCCACCTAAAAACCTATGAAATTATGCTTAGTTATGTCTTCAGAAAATATTTTTTCTCTCTGCTTCCCAAAGATGCAGATGTATTGAAAATACATATTTCATCTACATCTGGAGCACTTTGATACACTACTTCATTTGATGATTTTACATTTGCTCTTTGACTTGTTCTATATTGCATCGACCATCAGGCATTCAACACCTATGTTGTTCATGAGACACCATTTAAAGAGAATAAGAAGCAGTTTACCATTGTAACTCAGCTGGCATTCAGCAGTAACAACTGCATTCATTTCAACAAGCTTGTCTTTTAAAAATCTATTCTCCTCTCATTCCCCTGGGGAATTCAATATAACCATAGCTAGGTGCATACAGTATACAAAACACCCTTCAATTTAACTGTGAAATTCTAACCCCAACTCATAATAAAAAAGGTGCGGAAAAAACATCTGTGGAGCTGCAGGACAAAGTCTTCTTAATATCAGAAACACTCTGGTCAGAACATTTGGAAGATGCATTATCAAGATAAGCATTAACAGAAAGGCCTATCAGGGAAATTTCACCCAAACTACCACATTTTATTAAACCCAGGGGAAATTTTAAAATCACCCCATTATTCTGATGGCTTTAGCGAGCCTGTTTTCTCTGGCTCGAATGTAACATGAAAGAGATCTGGCTTAAGTCTAGCACTAAATAATGTGAAGAACTGCCTTAATGTCAGAGCCAGAGTGAAAGAAATATTTTCATCTTGGCAGACTTCACAGAATCAGGAGTAGTGTCTTTTGATCAATGTCAGCCTAAATACCAGCTGGTTGGCTAGCACTTGAGGACTGAGCTCCACATTAGACATACTTTAACCTCACCCACACTGCCACTTATTTAAAAGCCAGGGATCTCTCATGGAATTTTGGAATTGTGAAAACTGTGACATCTGGACCATGGAACTTTAAAAAAGATTGTCCTGGGCATGCAAAATAGTTTGCAAGTGGAGAGAAAGAAAGCAAAACTCTACAGAAGGATATGTTCACTCAATATCTAAGAGAGATAATGATCACGGAGTTGAAAACAATAATGTGAAAAATATAAACAGCAAAATAATTTGAGATGACACTGATATGTTTTAAAGTGAGGAAAATGTGATGTTCACAACGACATCTGTAAATTATTCCACCCTAATTTTAAAACATCCTTTCTATTGAAATATAAATAGGCACAAAAAAACAGCACACACTTGGCACGTAGAGATTGCTCTCACTGACAAACAGAATAAAAGCACCTTCATTAACACTTTAAACTCTCCTCTTATCCATGCTTATTCTTGATCAACTAGGAAAACTGCCAGACATCTTTCAATGTGTCAAGCTAATTTCTTCACTAAGTTGATTACAAGCCAAGCTACACTTATCCAAAAGACACTGTCCAATCTTCTTCTGCATCCCTCCGGAATAATAATTTTTAAACACAACTTCAGTTCACTATTTCCATTTTAGCCAAGTTGTAAATATTTTCTGTTTCTACAGTTTTGTTCATCTTCCTCCCTAACTCACTACTCTTTCTTTGGAAACAGCAGATGCATGCTTTAGGACAGCATTTAAAATATATCAGCAAAATTATATATCTGATTGCTCTCATGCTTTTTCAGCCATCAATGTCAGGAACTATTGAGACTGTTTTGGATGCTCCACACTAAATACAAGGCTATTGTTATGGACTTGTTTTTCTCAATTCTTCCTTTTTATGGATCACAGATATCTCATATCTTGAGGTGGCTTAAACTTCAGGTTGAAAAATCTCTATAAATTGCTAGACAGCACACAACTCTATGGATTAATTGTTGCTGGATATTTGTAATTTTCAGAATACTCACATATCATTGATAGCCATCTATTGTTCCAGGGACTATTAGAATATACTTCAAGGAAATTCACACTATGGAGCTTAAAATTTGTTCCTATCAGCTCAAGAGCTTTTCTGCATTGTTTCCTGCTTTTTGTTCATAAAGAATTTAAGATCATGAAAACCAGGTTTTTGTCTGCTGTTTCAATTAATTATAACTCAACGTTACTCTTTCATTCCCTCTCCACCAATAAATCTCCCAGAAAACTTGTGCAGAGTCTCTGCTGTTGAAGTCAAGTAATGGTTAGAAGGCAAATAACTGTAACTGCAGTAGTAATACAGATGTCTAATTCTGAGCAGCTTGGTCCTCATGTATTTGATTATAGCTTAGATATGATACAAAGCTTTGTTCTTACTTCACAATTATGCCAGGAATCAGGATAGGATACTACATATTTTGTTTTAAAGGAAAGAAATTTTAATTAACAAAAAAACCCTATGAACAACTACCCTAATAGCAGAAGAATGCATGATCTTATCACATAGTCAAAATTTTGGGCCTATCAAGAGTCTCTCCCCTAAGTCATCCTAAATTATTTGGAACTACCTCTCATTGAGCCTGCTGATCAAAATTAATTAGATATACTAAATAGGAGTGAAACTGTAACAAGGAGAGTTCTGAAATAATGTTCCATGTGTTAAAAAATTGATGGGCTAAAGTTTCCCTACTGTCCACATTGCCCTAACAAAAAGCCATGGATGAAGGCTGGCAGCCAGGCCTCTCTCTGCTTAAGTAATTTTGCCCACTGAATTAATTGAGACCAGTGATCAAAGATGTGAAAATATCAAGAACCTTTTGAGTCATTTGCCTTACAGTTGCAGAGAGGAATTCCATACCCAGGTTGAATCACCCCCCAGCTGTCTAGAGGCCTACCATCTCCAAGAGTGCTCTCCCTGAAGGTAAGACCAGGACATGCTGGAAGGGCTCTGGAAGAGTAATCTACACTTTGGCAACACTTGTCCTAAATATCATTCTCAAGGGTGACATTGATATGTTTTACTACTAAGTGGCCTGGGATCCATCCACCATACACTGTGAAAAATAGAGAGGTAGGACCAAAATTTACAGCGTACCACGCATGCAGACATACAATCCACCTTGGAAAAGCACTTCAGAAACAGAAAAGAATCCAAGCCCTTTTGTATTTTCACAAAGGTACTGTGGTAACAGGTTGAAGAGGAAAAGGGCATTTTATGGTAGAGGTGAGCAATGATGGTGCCTGTCGAAGGCAATAAGGGCAGGTGTACTTAACAATCCATCCACAGTGCTTAAAACATATCATCTCAATTACAACAATATTTGGATAAATTATTCTCAGTGAACACCCCTAGAGCTCTCCAACCTTAGCCCGTTACTGTAAGCATAAAATAAAAGTAGATTTACTTTTCAAGTAAAACAGATTTAGCATCACATTAAAATGTACTAAATCAATTTGAGACATAAATGCATTTTTCCCTTAACATCGGATAGATTGCATGTTCAAACAGGGAAAAAAAAGTTTTAAAAAGGTGAAACACATTAATAACCCATCCTTCACCTCAGTGATGAACACAATCTGATCCAGTCCACAATGGTTATCATCAGAACCTTGAAATGCATCTTTGCCTAATATCATATAAATTCCCTTTGAATGTGAAGTTACTTTAATCAGAAGAAAGTCAATTTAGCATAGACTGATTTCCTGATAGTGGACTTAGTAGCTGAGTATTTATTTATTTCTCCTTCATGACTATTTGCTGAAGAAAGAGGAAAAACTAATACCGAGTCAAGCATAATATTGCATGTAAGTTTTAATTATTTTTCCCCCTCAAAATTCCACCCAGCACACCTTAGGCTAGTTGCAGGACTGTGCCCGAGATGGAGGAGGACCATTCTCCCCAGCCCTGTTTCTTCTCTATCATCTGCTTAGATCTTGGACCTGTAGGCCCAGTTGGTAGAGGCAAGTCTACTCTGTTTCCTTCTCCATCAGGAATGCTAAGACTGCTGAAGGGTGGAAAGTTGGATTGCAATGAGAACACACGTGCTTTAATTATATTTTTATAGAAATGAGAAACTAGTTGTGCTGAAATTGTAGAGATTATAAACCTTGTGTTCTATGTTGTGCCGTCAGACTTTAAGCAGATGGCTCAGTTTATTCAGCAGATGTCTGGGTAGCATGATCTATTCCAATGTTTGGCCACAAATAAACTGACAGGGTTGACCAACCCTAAAGGAATTTATGAAAACTTCTCATGTTCAGAATAGTTCTCAACAGGAATATTCATATATTACTAGTTTTCCCATGTAAATATATATATATATATATATTACTGTCTCCATTCATGATCTCATAGCCTTTTAGACATATATTAGCTTTCCTCTTCCAGAACAAAGTGCCGTCATCTCTGAAAGTCTCAGCTGCAAAATGTAGGAGTGAAAATTATGCTATGAATTTTTTATGATCATATCCTATTTGGTGTAAAGTTCAAAGGTCCATAAATATTCAAAGATATGTAGGATTCTGTGGAAGGTATTTTTTGGTTGTATTCAGATCTGATAAAAAAACATTTGTGACACGAACTAGAAACAATTTTACAAATGTGTTGTGTTAATTCCCTGCTCATATTGGTAGATAAGAACAGAGGACAAGAACTTTTCAAGTCTCTATACTTATGACTTTTACTTTTGTATTAAACAAAGTTCTCTGTAGGACTGCTAGCAGATGAATATTTTCTTTTCATGATTGAGCTGAGAGCTACAAAAAAATAGACAGTGCCAGTAACCAGGAGCTAAGCATACAAACAGGAGGGAAACAAATTCAGAACCAAGTCAGCGGAGCTCTACTGACAGCAAATTTTCTACCAAATAAAGATCTGGTCCGTCATCTAAAAATTTCTTCCAGTGGCAGAAATAGCATCTAAAGAAGGAACTATTTATTTCAACAAGGTTAAGATAAATGATGGTTACATTTTTATCATTGTAATAACAACAGTAATTAAAAAACCTTTCCTAGGTATTTTAGAACTTCTTTTATTCCAAGAATCTAAGGCCTGGGAATGTATTGTTACTTGATTTTTTTTGTGCACACATTAGATTTTTCTAACTTCCTTTCAATGTTGTATTTTAGAGTTTGATATAAACACAAAAATTTTAGTTCAGCCTCTGATGTAACAATTACTGTTTGTAAATGACTTTGTTTTAGTTTATTTATAATTCATGGCATTGGACGCACCTAGAACATAAATGCAAATATTTTAGACAATCTGTATTTCAAAATGTTTACAATTAAACATATTCTTAAGTTTGTCAATGAACTAATTCTTATAGCTGTCATATATTTTGCTCGCAGAGGAATCAGAGCTTGGGGAATAGGAAATGGGAATCCCTACGATATAAAAAATATTACTTGCAATACAACTTTATATGTTATTGCATTTGTGGATCACTCATCCCCAGAGAAACTAGAAAACAGAATTGAGCTAATAGATATAATGGCCACACCTACAGATGTGGTACAGGTTTATAAGAATTCCACACAAAGCCTAGAAATTTCCCTCCTGAAAATTAATACCAACTATAATATAATACATGTGCAAAATTCTCTGCAGGTTGGATAGTACCCAAAATTCCAGATATTTTATTCCAACAAAACCTTACAAAAACCCTGTTTCAGGGCCATGCTAATGCAGGCAGATTGCTTCTGTGTTCGTACCTGTATATCTGCAAGATTTGTGCTGTGATTTCATACAGACCTGGGGATCTGCACTGCGTTGCATTGCAAAATGAACACACACTAAAGCAATTTTACAGGCAAGACATCCAGGTACCTATGGATTAACAGGCACTTAAGCAATGAGGAGCAATTTATATGCAAATCGGTTTTGATCTGAGACTCAAACTGCAGCTCAGGTGACACTGAAGTATGTGAATCCCTTTTTGGATCCAGACCTCTGTGTTTTATGCTTTTCAGATTTACCTGCAGTGCACAGCAAAGCGACAACTTAGTGCCATAAAAAGCACAAGAGAAAACTATTTTGCAGTAGAGAAATACTGCAGTGAGCTTGAAAGTGAATCAAATGTAAAAAAAAGAAAAAAAAAAGAAGAAAAAACAAGTGAGAGGCATAAGTCTGAGAAAGGAATAACTTTCTGCAAGAAGCTGCTGCAAAGCAAAACAACATGAGTGAACTACAGTTTGCCAAAGCAGCTTAAAGCAGCCTTAAAGAAGCAAAAGTCTGTCAGAGAGAGAGCATTTCCCTACAACTCTGATTGTCAAGTTTAAAGCTCTAGAGCTGTCACCGAAAGGAACACAAGTTGTTACAACACAAACAGAGACATTTTTAACTCAAGCTACATAACAGCCTTGCTCTGCCATTACAAGGTGTTTCACTCTGTTGCACAGAGACTCACTTCTAAATACCAGAGGAGTACTTTTATAGAGCTTGCTGGTTTCACTTGTGATCACCCTTTTAGCCATGAGCTACTGTCTCAGCTCTCCATCCTTGCCTCCTTGCTTTAAATTAACTCCTTAATTGCCACTGTACTCAAGTCAAAGCATCTTGGAGTGTACAAATTCTCTGTTTGAAAATGCCTCAAATTATCACTGCAAGATGAGAAAGATGTCAAGTATGCCCTAAATAACATTCCCATGCAGTTTTTAAGTTTCAGTGCAGAATGCTGTGAGTCTTCCTGCCTGTCATGGCACAGACTATACCAGGACACAGCATATCTAGTCTTCTCTTGAGAAGTACTCCGAGGATGCCACTATTGTTAAGGCCTGAGCCTGAAGTGAGGCAGGCCCAGTAGGAAAATAAAATAAAATAAAAATAAACATAGCTAATGATTTTCACATTCACATTTCGAGCACTTGCTATTTGAAGAGTTTTCTGTTCCAGCTGATCTTTCAATCAAGCTATGAAGTCCAGCTTTGCAGCCATTCCCATTTCACCAGTATCATACCACAGGCAGGGAGTTCTCCTTTCACCCCATGGGAGTTCTCACTTTCTCTGGGATAACATGAGGGCTTGGGTTGTCCTCAAGGTCATGGAGGTTTCTAAAAGGATAGACAGGAATCTAGAGGGATTTACCAGCAGCCTGACGATCAGTGATTTTGGTGCAGGTCGGACTGCTAGATGGTTCTGAAAATCCCAGTTCAAGCCTGTTTCTAGCTGTAGGCACTCAAATCTCTTTAAAATAGGATTGCATAATAAGGTCATTTAAGGAGATCAAGTAAGCTTTAAGTGACATATGGCTATAAAAACAACAAAAGCAGCTGTGAAATGACAACAGCTTTTGGACATGAACTATAATAGCTAGGATGCTTTTAAACTACCCTTTTAGATAACATAGAGATTAATGAAACAACAGTAATAAACTCCATCAGAAAGTTCTCTTCTAAATAGAAATCTGTGACCAGAATTTAAAAAGTCACAACAATGAACTTTTTCTTCAAAAGAGCTGATTGCACACTATTTTTCTTTTAGCTAGATGTTACTAAAGAAGTTGTTTGGACTGAATTTTAAAGTAAGCATCAAATCACAAGTTAGACAGAGAAACTCTGCTGACAAGGTTGTGATCTATGTTCAGGAAAAGCAACTCTGGTTATCAAATAGTTCTCATAGTCAGTGAAGCCTTTGGGTTCTACAAATAATGTACAGTGAAGTTTGGACAAAACCTGGGGTTCTAGAGTGCTCCCACCACCTCCAGGAGCCAGTCTTCAGCTTATTCTCTTAAACTGACGGCTCCTACTACTGTTCAAGAATTCCCTTCCCTACCTTCCCCGCCTCATCAACCTTTTCTCTCCACATGCTCTGGTCTGCTGGGCAAGCAGGGTGAGGGAGTTGCTAGAGCAGAGCTGGCTCTCATGCAGAGAAGGAGCGGGCAGGACAAACCTGAATGTGTAAGGGACAAGGGAGGCACAAGTGAGGGCACAGGGATATCCCCTGCCCAGCAACAGCTGCTACCACACATCTTGGCCTCCAAGGAGGAATGAGAGCAGAGCAGCTGCCTGAGCTGGGTAGTACTTAAAGCCTATTTTCAAAGCAAAGGCAAGGTTGACAGTCTGATATTCTAAGCAAGTGACTACTTTTTCCATTCTTAAAGAACAGAAAGAACTGAGGCAAATAGTTGCCTGAGGAAAATGGTACAGGCAATAACCCTTAAACAAATGAAAGTGAAATACAGTGTTTTAACAACTAGTTGCAGTATGGTCAGCAACAACAAATCACATTACTAAATTATTGAGAGAGATAATATGCAATCATATTTTCATTGCCTTCTTATTTACTGAAATTTTTCAGTGAGATGGTGAGAATTGTAACGGCTACTGAGACTCAGAGCAGGTAAGGGACTTAGATGAGATGACAAAGGACTGGTGCAGCTAAGCCAGAAGTGGAAGCCCTGGCATCCCATACCATCACAACACGAGGTATCTATTCTGTGCCTCCTATCACAGCGCTCTCACACTGGCCTTTGTACTGAGGCCTGAGCAAAACAAACCAACTCGCCAACAAAAGTGATCTAGGCATTCTTTGCTTTCAGAGTTTATAAATAAATAACCTATTTGTTAACCTTCACTGAGCTGAGCCTCTGCATTCTACCAAAGGCAGAAGCTCAGATCCAAGGAACCCATCTGTGTCAACTGGCTTCATTTTAGTCAGAATTGCCATGACCCTGTAACGAAGTGTCACGTAAAATGAATGCATTTTAAATACCAGTTTTTAAATGCCAGCGGTGCTACAACTTCAGATGAGACGAAGCACACTAACAGCAAATCCTTGCACTTCTGAAGGGTTTATATTTCACCTACTATCACACGACTCTAGATTTGCATGTAATGTAACTATTTTAGAATGCCTTTTTTTTTCCCTAATACTATAGTTTTGCAGTTTTAAAAGTCAAGGATTTTGTCCTAACAATTCAGCAATTTTAAACTTCTTGGATTTGCCCTAACAAACACTACAGTTTTGAAGCTTTAAACTTTCAGTTGAATAAAAATCAGTCCCAGTTTGGAAATAAAATTTAGGAAAATGTCTTTTAATGTCCCAGGGTTACATAAGCAGCCTTTACAAGAGGTTTCACCTAATCCAGGAGTACACAAATTCCATCCATTTCCTTTGTTTATGTACAAGAAGCTGCTTTCAGCTGTTTCCACTGTCCTTACTGCCACATTTATGTACATCTAGCTTTTCTTTTTGTTTACACAAAATTCCTAATTATATTGCCATGAAGTTTAAATTCCCTTCTGCATCAACATGGAAGGTCTCAGATTTTGATAATGCAACAAACTTGGAGGAGAAACTCCCAAAAGTTCAGAAAAATGCCCCTTTTTTCATTAGATGCCAGCTGCATCTGGCATTGCTGGTCACTGCTGCTCTGTTCTGCCCAAACTGCTGTTTGTACAGTTACATTACAAAGTAGAAATTATTTATTTATTTAAGGTCAGATGCTCTTTATTTTTGTAGAGGGTTGAGGGTTTTGCTTAGCTGTTTTTCTAAAACCAGAAACCTTTTAGTTGACTGGTTTGCAGTTTATTCTCGAAAGCTGTTGTAGCTGTGCAATTGAAAAGGCAATGAACTCCTGCACTGAAATGAATGTCTGGGGGCAGAGAGAGGTGGGAATGTCTAATCTGGCTTCCTTCCCAGAACTGACATGACACAAATATGTTGTTTTCAGTGAAGGAAAATGTTGAGCCTCTAGGTAAATATTCATATTTATTTTGGGTAAAAGGCTAATTTCTAGTCAGGCTAAGTGTCTACTGAAGTGTGGAATAACTAAAAGAAGACTTAAAAAGAAAGAAAAGTGAAACTTTTTTCCCCCATAAGATACTGCTTTTACCAGTCATCAGCTTGATTTGAAACAAACTTCAAGGATCTCAGCAATAACAGCTCAAGTTTAGCAGAGAGGTTATAAATCCCAGTTCTTCATGGGACTTGGAAAACTGGAGCATTTTTCAGAAATCTAGATCTACAGCAGTTTTAATTTTCAGATAAATATTTAAGATTGAATTTTTAAACATTTTAACAACCAAAACACATGTGTTTAGAAGCTGTTTTGAGATAAACCTCAATTTTGTTTTGAGATTTTTTCAGCTATCCCGCATGCATGATATACATAATTCAAAATACAACCACAGATGAATAGTAAGAATTATTATTATTGTTAAAAAGTATACTCAGAGTAGCCTTCTGATATGCATGCAAATTTGGATAATCTTATTGAGAGAAGTTACAACTTACTCTTCCTACTAAAAAAACCTGAAAACAAGAACGGGGCAAACAAACACTCAAAGATGCATTTAGCATTTCTCATCAAACTACTCAAAACAGATGCACAAACAACTATGGAAATCTGAATAAAAATGCCATCATTTTTAACAGATAACCAAATAATTAATAATGATTTGTAATTTTGGTTTTGTAAACATACACACAATTACATTTCCCCACTAACTACTTCTGGTGTAAGTGTAGAACAAAACATCAAATACCGCAAAGGCCACAGCTCCAGGTGGAGTCTTTAATGATTCAGTAACATCTTGACACAACTATCTGCAGTGCAATATTGTCAAAATACATAAATCCAGGGGTTCCCCCACCTCCTCTATACAGTTTACAGGTATCTTGTAATCCCTTGATTTGAATGAAGCCTCAATCTGATGACACATCCAACTCACTGACGCTAGAGTGCTCCAATCCATTAAGCCTGCTCTAAAATGCAAAGCAATTGTTAATAATTGTGGTTGCTCTTGTTGTATAAAAATTTCTTTCATTTGGCCGGTATGTAATGAAAATGTACTCTGCCACTTCCACTTACATTTCTTTTACTTCACTTATTTGAATCTGTCAGGGTCCATAGAATTCAAAACAGACTTGATTTTTAAACAGGCCTGCTTCTCCCCCACTTGTGCCTGCTACCAATTTCTAACAAAAACAATACTTCAATGAATAGTTACGAAATAAAAGAATAATTTTAGCTTCCTGTAATGATATTTTTGTACCTTTAATACTGAAACTATTGGAATGCTTAAATATCAATTGCTTTTGTCAAAAAACTTTTCATGAAGTTCATATGAAACACAGCTCCATTGAAACAAATGATAACAGGGCACCATTTACCTCTAATGACCATTTTCCACACAATCTAACCCACTTCTTTTTAGTTCAGTCCATTTGCTTCTGTGCTCAAGTATTTAGATTTGATACATAAAATGAAGTATTTTCAATTTTTTTATTTTCAAAAACCTGATTTATTAAATTTTACCTCTGGGGATGTTTTCTTTTTCATTATCTGTCTGGTAAGAATTCCAACACTGGGCTGGAAATTTCTTCCCTTTGAAGCTGACAGTATCATGTTTGCTCTGCAGTTCTTGATTGTAATAGGAATCAGAGCAGCAGTGTTGCCTCATCAGTAATTATATAATCAAATATATTAGCCAGAAACATGTCCCTTCATCCAATGTCATATCAAACATTAAAATTATAGTTTAAATTCCAGAAATTTGCAACATTTCCCCAGAGTGAATGAACTCTCCTGCTCACATTTTCAAACCAATTTTCGTGAATCCTTCAATGGCTCATGCATACAGAAAAATAGTATCTTAGAAAACTGATGCAAAGATCCCCTCTGAGCAGGAATTACCAAACCCTGCTCATGGAACCACGTCAGTCATGGAATCATTAAAGTTGGAAAGAAATTCCAAGATCTAGTCCAACCTTTCTGAAAACTTATTTTAGTTGTCAGAGGAATGGCTGGTTGAGCATTTAAGCTCATGAAACATTGTAGTGCACACAGCCATATGCTGGTGATGTGCCCACTTGCAGGGGTACGAATTTCAGCTGTCCCATCTACTCCTGGGGCATTTTCTGGGATCGCCTGCTTCTCAAGGTTTCCTGAGCCCACATGGCAGCCTTTCCTTTATTTGAGGCACTTTAGGAGTCTCTGCCTTTTCTGGCTCTGAAATTTCAGGACTTCTAGCAAACGATTTGTCTTAGAGATACTTACTCATCTTTTAGATTAGGTCTGAAAGCAGACAAGGGGGTTAAAAATGAGCAGTGGATCATTGGCATCCAGACACAGTATGGATACATAAACCTTCCCATAGAAAACAAAACTAAAATCTATATAATGCTGGCTTATAGATGGTTTCAGTCAGGATTTCTTATTATTCATCTATCTGTGTATCTGATATTGCTCATGAAAATTTGGCATCAGTTTCATGCTGATGAAATAGAGACGGAGGTCTAGCTCCATTACCTTCAGTGGAAATAGCTGTGGACTGTGCTAAGAGAAAAGAGTCTTACTTTATCAAAGAGGACTTGTCTAGATCAGAAAACGTAAAGCTCTTACATTCTAATCTAGACTTATTTTAATACATATCTAAACAACCAATTCTCTTTAGATGGATTTCATTCATTGTCTACTTCTGGCAAAATCATAAAAGAGAAATAAAATGTGGAGATGCCATAACCAGGAGTGCTCAGGCTCAGCCCTGAGTGAGGAAATACAGAAATCCTGAGAGCTAGATAAAGGGAGTCAAGCCAACATGTTTTTATGCCTGTCAGCCAAGTATTTTTGCATTTTCCACCTAAGGTGATGAATCTATAACCTCGAAGTGTAGCACAGTGTAACCATATTGTATTTCCACACAACAAAATCTTTGAACTTCGGTTGAACTCTGTTCAGGAGTTTTCTACTGAGAAAAGAAACTCCATTTGCATCGATCCTCCCAGCAGCTATTCTCTGCAGAGCAATGGATTGTGCATTCTTGGTAGGCCTAGAGAGATGACTTTCTTCTTACATGGAATTTACATAAACAGAATGAGCTGTAAATTTCCAAGACCACAGAAGATTTCTTAACAAACTTGCCTTCAAAACACAGTTTTTACAGGTAGCAATGGTTCCAATAATTCCATATCAGCTGTTTATCAGACTATTTTATATTGAAATATAACAAGTTAAAGTGATTTCCCCTACATATTTACTCTAATATCAGATACAAAATGCTGACAATTTTCTTATGTGAAACCAGACTGGCTCCTGACTTATGTCTACAGCAATGACTGAAATTGAAGCAACAAGTCACTGGTTTTAACTGTAATTATATTAATAGCAAAATCTTCAACTTATATAAGTGATTTTAATTTGATTTTTATTTGTACATTTTAATAACTTTTCCAAAAGAAAAGTTGACTCTTTTTGGGTATAATTTTACATTTTCCTCTGCTGCATTGAATGGATACGTATGTATTTAACTCAGTGGTTTTATATGATGACTTCATGTTTGCTGTATTTCTAATGTTTAGCTATATTATCTTAGAAAATACATAAGAATATAACTTTTCAAGTTTGGATAAGGATGGGTTTTTTAAGCTTATATGTATCAATAATATTCGGATAGAAATTGGAATCTGCTTAAGATAAACAAAACAAGCAATTTGACATTTCATTTGTTAAATAAAGATGTATTAAATATGTCTGGTTCCTTGGAAACTTGAAGTATTAATAAATTAATTTTCAGTGTAAATGCAATTGTAAATGCAATTTAAGTAACATGAGTATTTTTCTGCATCTAGTGATTTAAACATATTACTTTCATTCTTCCAGGACTTTAGGACACAGATTGGAAGATGCAGGGGAATAATTGTTGCTTTTTCTGTTCTCCCAACTGGATTTTAATTTCTCAATGAATTAATTATAAACTACCTGAAAAAAACCCAGAACACTAAAATATTCACATGCATGGGGAAGGCAGTGTCTCTATCAACAGCTGGCTTAATATTTCAACAAATTAATTCCAGAAAAAAGCTTTGGCAGAATATCTAGGCTGCTCCTACTATTTTCAAAGGAAAATTGTTTTAATAGTTCATAGCAAATATAAAATTTGAAGTAATCTGCATAATGACTTTCTATGTGTATATCACACTTCTTTTTTAAACTACTAAATACATGTTTAGAAAGTCATTAAGATGAAAACAGATGTCTTTTTTATCTACCCTCAAATGAAAAATATAACATCTAACTGGGGTACTCTTAAATCTTGGAGGGAAATCCAAAAGTGGTTACATGATGAACTGTGACAAACCCATTGGTCAAAAATTAAATCCGTGAAGTGCAATAATTAGCATCTTATATTTACATAGATAGTCTTTCATCTCAAAGAATCCTGAAGCACTTCACACATATATCTGAAATATATCTTCACAAAACTTGAGATTCATGCAGCAGCTTAAAGAAATCCTGTAAAAATTAGCCACTTATCCAGCATCTTTTTTCACCACATAACTATCAGCTACTTGTTCAACAATTCTGAAAAGCAAATTCAAAAACTTTCTTCCACTGGTAGCACAGGAAATTAAAAGCATCTCACAAATTACTCCAGTCCCTACTACAACTTAGAAGTCTCTCTGGGGTCACCTGACATACCCTTCTTTGATCTCCCCTTCCCCTTGTAAACCACATAGCCCTTGGTCTCCAAATTAAAAACATACAGCTTTTTCATCTCCAGTCTCTGCAATGGTAGCTGATGCACTGATTCCGTGCCTTATGGCATTGTCAGCTTTATATTGCTCCTATTACACAATGATTTACAAAATTGTTCAGTGGAAAGATACTTCTCTATCTTTATTTGTATGTGATGACTCCATTGTAGAATGAATAGCTCTGATTTGTGGGATCCTTATCACTCATCTGCTTACTCCGTATCTGATTCTTTAAGAAAGTAACATGAGTCAGAGATTCATGGATTTTATGATCTATCAGTGACCAAATGGATTATAATATATACTGTTTTGGCACAGGACTCTATTACACTGTACACACACAGCAGTTGTCACTCTGTCCTTTCCTCTGTCCATCAAGTCCAGAAGCTCCTCTCCTGCAGTGGCCAAACACCTCATCATACATCAAACACTTCAGATAATTACAGAGTAAGCAGAATTTTCTTTCAGACCCCTGCAGTAGCTGAAATCTGCTTACAGTTGTCTCACCAATTCTAATGACAGTGTAGATTTTGATCAGGATGGTTTTCAGGTTGTTACCATCTGAATATAAAATTTAGGATGGTCATGACTTCACACCAGCCAGCAACCAAGCCCCACATATCACTCACTCCCTCACGAGCAGGACTGGGGACAGAATCGAAAGGGTAAAATCTTGTTGGTTGAGATAAAGACAGTTTAATGGGGAAAGCAAAAACTGCACACACAAGCAAAGCACAAGTAGGAATTAATTCACTGCTTCCTGTGGGCAGGCAGGTGTTCAGCCATCTCCAGGAGAGCAGGGCCCTACCACGTGTGGTGGCAACTTGGAAGGAGAAACATCGTAACTCCAAATGTTCCCCCTTTCCTCCTTCTTCTATCCACTTTACCTACAGAGCATGATGTCACATGGTGTGGAATATCCCTTTGGTCACTTTGGGTCACCTGGCCCGGCTGTGTCTCCTCCCAGCCTCCTGTGCACTCCCAACTTCCTCACCAGCGTGGCAGTACAAAAAAGCAGAAAGACCTTGGCTCTGTGCAAGCCCTGCTCAGTAACAACAAAAACATCTCTGTATTATCAACTCTGTTCAGCACAAATTCAAAACACAGTCCCATAAAACACACAGCCACTGTGAAGAAAATTAACTCCGCCCCAGTCAAAACCAGCACAAGGCTCCACAGTGCCTTGCTCTTCCCTTAGAAAGGAATGGGGGAAGAGCAGCAAGACACTTTTCCTGTATCACCTGCTAAGCAACAAGCACATTTGCAGTTCTCATGCACTTCTTAGTGCATCTGATGCCCTAATTACTCAGGTGTTTCTTCTTCCCTAAAGTCTGCAAAAAATATGCCTTTGGGAGAAAAAAAAAGAAAAAGAGAAAAGAACTTAAGATTTCTTTTATTTCTTTTTAAAATTCCACAAAGACACTTAACAACATTAGGCCCTTACAAGGTAAAGATTCAAGTTTTTGAAAGAATTTTAGCAGAGCTGTGACAAAAGCAACCAAACACAACAACCAATCGTTAAGCTTTCTGTAGTTCTGCCTAATATTTGGCATGATCCCATATTTCCCCAAAACCCTCTGGGCTCGGGACCAATGGAACAGTTGCAAATACCTTTTTTGAGTCTCGCAGTGATGAACCAAACGTTATTTTGCTTTTTAGTATTTGACTTTCCATCTCAGGTCAGTGCTCTAACATCAGTCAGGCTCCAGAGAGTAACTGGAAGTGACATAATTTGCAAAATATACCCTGCAGCACAATGAAAATGAGGTAGTTAAATAAAAACAAACAGTCTGCTGGGTAATTGGAAGCTGAACTTATTTATTACAAATTGAATGACTCCACAGATCTACTAAAATGCAGCTTCTGAACATAACTAGCAAATAGAAAGGCATAATTGCTATGTGCAGTGTGCTATATACTAACTTCTCAGGGTAAGCTGGGATCATCAAAAGACTGGCAAAGAAGCTCCAAACATTGTTTCCCACCTTGACCTACCTAGCTGCTGAGAAGACCCTGCCAAAAGGGCAGCAGTATCAGGGCTACCTTTTTCCTGGCCTTAAAGGGTTGTTGCAGCAGCTGAAGCTTGTTCAACTGTCAGGAAAAATCTGGTCTGCCCCTGCTCTATGCATGAGAGAGTAGAGAAGTGGTGCTGAGAGGGTCTGTTCTGGCATTTAATGAGTGGAATATGCTCTTATGCTCAGGACATCCTTTACTGGTCTGTTAAACTGACCACAAGGAAATCATTCCACATGTACAGCTCTAGAAATCTGTTCCATATTCCAATTTGACTATAATTTAGATAATTTTTATATAACAAAATATTGACATTGCCGTTTCTTTATTTTATTACCCTAGCAAAATGGTTTTCATTTATATCTCTGTTTGGAATGAATTTTCACTTTGAAAACTATAACCTGTTTCAAACCAGAACAGGTCATTTACAAGCACACACAAACACAGAGAAAGCTCACAAAGCGTGCTCTGTTTCATAGTGAGACAGAGTTAAGCCTTAACAGAATGAACAGGCAACAGAAAACAAAACAAAAGAACTCAAAAATTTGGTGACATTCTATTTAATACCAGGGCAGAAGATGTACTACCAAAAAATTTTTTGTCAAATTATAATAATGGAACAAAAAAAGATGCTACAAGTCAAATGAAACTACAGGCAAAATTATGACAGTTCTATGCCATGGAATATTTTAATATAAAGACCAAGCTATTTACAAAAAGCTAACAATGAACTAATGATACAATGGAGAAGGAATGTAATGCTGAGATATTAAGTGACTATTCAGGAACAGGCTCCTGTATCATGCCAAAGTTTTCATTTACAAAGGTTATTTTTCCTCAGAGTAGTTTGACCTGTCTCTCAACGAGGTCTCTTTCTCCCCTTGCCATGCTGCTGCTTTCTAATGACTCCTGTTCCGACCGCAGCATGGTTTTTGCATACTTCTTGCATATTTTACCAGTAGAGCTGCCATCCTCTGCATTCCATTCACTTGCAACAAAGACATCCCAAAATATCTTATGTTTGATCTTTCTAGAAAATATTGCAATAGTTGACTTTGGATGAGAAGATTTTTCCTGTCAGTTAAGAGAAATCAGTGGGTTCTCCATGTGAGACTGTATCTGTATTAGCTCTATTTGAATGTAGGTCTTATTTACACCTACTTATTTCGTCCAAGAAAATTTCATACAACTTTATGCAGGTGTTTAAGACACTTGCAATTGTTCACACAAATGATACAGAAGTAAAAGCCTGGGTAGGCAGGCAGAATCCCTAACAAAAACACAGATTTACTTTTTCTCAACACCAGTGCACGTGCTAGCTCTGATATTTAAGATCCCCTTTGAAGTTAGTATACCTAGTTCAGACTTAATATGCAAACAACATTAAGATCCAGCCTGAAAACCAGTAATATTCTAGTCCCATTCAAAGTGCATACCCAGGGAAAAGAATCTGTCATAAAGGAATGAGGAAGAGTTTTGAATTAGGGTACAAAAAAAAAAAATTGTGTGCTTCAGTTGTTAAGTGGTTTATAACAGAAATCTGCTATGGTAATTTCATTATTACAGTTCAAGAGATTTTCTCTAAATTTTTCTCTTGCTACTGTAGCTACACTATTAACTCTGAAGACACTTAAGAGCTGAATCTTAGTGTGAATAGGCTGCAATGCAGACTATTGCATGTTACCTTATTTTTTAATTCGCTAACATAAAAAAAGGCAAATTAATCATCCATCCTTTCATGCTTTTGGATCAAATACAGATATGGTGTATGCAAGTTGAACTGCATCTTTTGAGAAAAAGTTAGCTTCACTTCCTACTGGTATTGGGTTTAGAAAGATACCAGCTTGAATTGTTGCACTCAGAATAAACCTCCACATTCAGCAAAAGATGAGGGAGAGAAAACAGAATAGGCACCAGATGAAATCCAGGGACAGATATAAACTAGAAGGAATAAACCTTTTGATCGGCAGTTTTGTTTGCTGCAAAAAGAAAAAAAAAAGGGTGGGAACCTCTCAAAATCTTTTTTACCGCTTTCCAATGTTTCTTGGAGCTATGTGATTCATCTCAGTGAAGGCATACTTTAGAGAATGACAATGTTTAAAGCTAGATGAAAGGTGGCAAGACCATACAAGCAGAATCATGTGAGTCAGAAAATTATTTTGGATTCACCATTTACTTGTCCTGCATATATTTATCTCCATATGAACCATTTCTGATTTCAATGACGACAAAGGACATGCATTTGAGGCTCACACCAGTATTCATTCCTTGAGTAACTAAACTTGATTTTGGTGCCAGCATCTGCCTACTTCAAGAAACTCTTAAAACTTATGTAATCCTGTCATGTTTCTTCTTTTCAAAGGGAAAAAACACCCAACATATTCATAAGTTCACCATACTGTGTCAAAAGCATAATAAATCGATCTTATTCTCCTCCCTCTTTGTTAGCCACACTTAACCAGTCATAGCACAAAAATATTGCCATGGCAACATACAGTGATAGTAACAACAAACAGCAAAGACAGAGAGAGAACATCATTTATGTACAGTACAGAGGCTTTTACTCACTTGAAACATCGCTGAGAGATTCTGAGTAACAAATTAAAATTAACAAATTAAAATTAGCAGAAGAAAAAAAAAGAACTCAGGGATCTTTTCAAAGAATTCTCCTCTCAGACTCTTTCCGTCTTTATGCACTTGTAACCCCATTTCTCCCATTCTCCCCTGCTGTGGAATGCAGAAACTTTCTGTATCTGCCACCTGGTATGTAAATCAAGAGTGTTCAGGATGTTGTATACTTTCCAAAAAACTGGAAATGCATTTAGTTGTGAAACTATAACATCTAGGTGAGAAAATCATGCCTGCAGAAAGAAACACTGTAACTGATATTTTTATGTAGAAAACAGATCTGCCCAAGAGCTGATATGCTGGAGGGCAGGGAAAATTTTAGTCAGATTAGTGCATTTTGTAACCCAAATGTAACTCAGACAACCAATTTCTGACAAGCCATGATGGCAGCTTGGAAGATTGCTTTCACTGTTGCTATTCAAGGAGAGAAAACTGGATGTTTGATCTTAATGAAGATCTTCTGAAATTAGACGGGTCTTAATGGATATAAAAAAATAGGAGCAAAGCAAAAAAAAAAGGGAGAAAAAACTCAAAGATTGCTTCATAGCTTTATCAGGAACTATCTCCAGTCAGGGTGTAGATGTCCAGAGGTGACACAGACATTGGTAGCATCAGGTTAGCACAAGATAACAAACCAGTATGTTCGGGTGTCTCGGTACAGATTTCGGGACAGCAAAGCACTGTTTGTGTCAGGAATGCAATACTCTGCACACACCTGATATCTCACAGCACAGATTGCTGAATGACTGCGGTGCCTGCAAGGGTCAATTTGGCACAGAGGCCTTTATAGGGATATTAATTGCAATGGTGGTTTCTGTGTAAGTCAACAATCTCACTGCTGTCACTGAATAAAAATAAAGTAATGCCCAAAGTATCCCAATAACCAACAGACTGGAACCTAGCTCTGTTGCAATTCCCATTATTTTTACGACTCTAACACTTTCAGGATATAAAGTACACTGTTTTAAACAAGGAAGATCACACTAAAATTCTTCCTATTAGTCTTGGGTCTGAACATCAATATAGAAGAAACACCTGACACCAAAGTCAAGTGTACTACTTAGGGATATTCAGAAGCCATGCAGTACCCAAAATCAACAGAAATCTTTCTCCCTCTCTTGCTTATTTGCTTGCTCCCTCTCTGGGGAATAGCTGTTTCTCAGTGGGTGGAATTATGATGTTTGACTTGGCAATGCAGTGGAAGCATCACACTGCTTATAACGAAGGCCCAAAGTGCTGTTTCTATTATTGGTAGTTGGTTATGTCACCAGAATGTTCTCACATGTCAAGAGCAGGTGTCCCCACTGCTGATTATAAATAAAATCATTAGCAGTCAGAATATGGATTTAAAATAAAAGAAGCAGCAAGTGACTAACTCTTGCACCTCTGAATAATGGCACGCATCTGAGATCACTTAGCTGTGAAAAGCAAGTGAAAGTTCTATCAAAACTAGAGGGAGGAGAAACCAAACTTGCATACAAAAAAAACTAGCTGTGGGAATGAGAAAACTGAGAGGGGAGCTTGAATGAAGAACAAAGGATTACGTAAATTCCTTCAATATAAATTTAAAAGTAATACAAAGACTGAGTGAATTCCAGATCCTTGAAAATCAAATTCAGTTCCTAAAATACAAGCCCAGATGGCTGACTGGTGTAAATAAATGCAACTTCATTGGCCCAAAGGGAACACTATCAATGTATACCAGCTGAGGTTCTGGCAAATCCACCTTCTGAGGTTCAACCAACACTCACAGGTTCTCAGGTCAGTGGACAGAGATTTTTAAGATTCATTCCCAACCTACTGTGATGACACATAGATACAATTACCATTTGTGAGGTAATGAGGAGACCACTGCTCACCACAATCATTCTTCACTTCATTTTTCATGCTAGAAAATTCTATGTATTAACATCACCCAACCCATATTTTGGCAGACTCTCAGGATTTCCACTGAATCTTGCCTTCCAGCTTCTTTCTATGGCTTACCAAATAAGTTACGTACACGGTACTGCAGAATGAATTTCAGATAACTACTGGCCTCAAAGAAGTACAGTTGATTTTATATTATTTTAAGAAAGAAAATATGATCTGCATCAACAGGCCTATTATAAGACATCTTCTCAATGCATTAGTACCAAAGATCTCTCTTTAGCTGTCTGTAGGTCTAATGTTGGCTTGGAGTAACAATTATGAGCAGAAAAGGAGTATTTCAGTCTCACACATTGATTTAGCTCTTGGACTATGCCCTGAGAATGCAAATTAGGCTACTGTTTGAGTGAATGGCATCTGTGCAACTGGTAAAAATGTATACGTAACTGAACAAATATAATTGATTTCTGTCAAGTCAGCAACAATTCATCAGGAACCGCAAGTATCAATGAATCCTGAACTAAGACACTGAAAGCATCAAGTCCTGTGGCATTGTTACCCAGGCCATATGTGCTCAGAGGAGCCTAACAACTTGATCAAGGACGTGATGGATGGCGAAGTGCTATCAGGGTCGACTCTGTCAGCTCCCACCATCACATCTGATTATTCCCTAGAAGGGAAATCACTCTGTGTAACATATTTCTCAGCATATTCACGCTGTTTATTTCTCTAATTTTAGGTTTGTAGACAAAGTGAACACAGGGAGTGGAAAACAGGGAGAATAAGAACTATTATGTTTTGCATGACAGGTAAAGGAAGATAAGTGAGCAGAGGCACTTATAGCTCCTAAAGGTAAGTGTTGTTTGTTGGGTTTTTTTTTACTTTCTTGTCTCCATCATCACCAATAAAAATATATTTCTTGAAGAGAAGTGGGGAACATGTAGGGAACATACCAAACCAGTGCAAGCTTTCTCCATGACAATGCTTTCAGGTAAATGAAATATGACACCAATTTTAATTCAAGGCATAAGTCACAACAACCAGAGCACATACTTGACGTCTGAAAAATTTCAAAGCTGAGCAAAATACTTGCTTTGATATTTATAGTAGGAAGTAGAAACTTTTGGTTAAATAAAAATTTTTGCTGGACACAGTTGCATATGGATTTTTCAGGAACTAAATTATATTTTTAAGAAAACATTGCAGCTGTAGTACTTTACCATAAGTAAACCACAGTCATTTAAAACATCTAGTACAGACAGAAATGTGAATTGAATACTAGCTGAACAGCTGGTCCCAGAGAGTGGCAATCAGTGGCAAAATCTAGTTGGAGACATTTTGTTTCCATAATTATTCCTAGCCTGGTTTTTTTAGCACCTTAAGCAGGTGCTAACCATCCCATTTTAAAATCAAAGCCCCTTATACAAGAGGCACAACCTGAACTTCCACTGGAAAACTAAGTTATGCACAACTATTTGTGTTTTTTCTCCTTGCACAACCTCTGGAAGCACGTTTTGCACCACTAGGTAGTGTTAAATTGGGCATATCATTAAGTAAGCTCACAGGTCTTTACAACCCTATTTTGAAGCACTATCACCACACAGATAAGCTTATAACCTAAATAAATGCATATAACTATCAAAACAACACAGCAAACTTGCTGAGTCCTCTGTTCTGGCTACTTAAAGGACGCTTCAAGTCCTTCATGCCAAAAGCATAGTTTTATTTCTCCAAGCCTCCAAGAACACCAGGAAGTGAAGCGTTTCTGGAGACTGGGAAGAGGGGAATGCTACCACCCTAAACCTACAATATCTGAATTACTGAAGGCTTTGGAATGAAGGGATACAGTACACCAAGGGAAATACCATCATTAATGAGTCCAGAACTGCTTCATGCACAGCCACACGGACAGCTTGCAGGGTATGGAATGTGGTGCAGCCTCAGGGTGAGCCCCAGGTGCCTTTTGACTTGGAGGAAAATCCCTATCCTTTTATTTGGCTGTAGTTAGGTTTTGGGCAGAACTTGCCTGGAAACACCTATGTATCTAAGTTGTGTGTAGGGCCCAAATTCTGGTCTATGCCACTTATCTAGTTACAGAATAACGAAAGGAAGCAAAGACGTGTAATGGGTCTCATCCACAATATTGAAGTTGCTTTGGAAGCACATGCTTTAGTAATCCAGCACAAGCATTTCAAGATAAAAACATCACTGATTTTCAGCTACGAATATATAACCTATGGTGCTATAATTTTGATAACAAAAACATATTAAAAGATATTCAAGAAAAAGTCAAATGGGATCTCTCTAATTTCCTTAATAAACCTTACTGATGACTTGCAGGAGAATCTGCAAGCAGACATTTCAGACATATCATCAGTCTCTATGCTTTGCTGCACACTTGGGATTCTTACTGCTCTAATTGAAACATTGAGTCTGAAGGTTTTGGGTTTTTTTTCTTAAATACATTAAGTAATTTTCTTTACTTTCTCAGGGTCTAAGTACACTCTATGTAGCAAGAATTAAGCAAATTTTTGTTTGCAGGCTGATGAAATTACATTCTGATTGCCTTTCTGGCAATAACAATTGTTCTGTCAAAGCTTCTGAAGCTAATTCTGTTTGCTCTTTTATATTATTTAATTTGTGTATGACATGCTACTGCCCATCATTATGAGGCACATTAATAAACACACAAGTGTATACTTTACATGCATGCATTTGTTAAAGGACTTCATATCAGGGATACTCTTCTTGTGGACAGACAAGAAAAGATACTCACAGACCACATTTTAAGATGCTTTAAAACTCACTTTAGAGATGCAAAACTACTCTTTCAAGAGCAATATTAGCACTGAATTGCGAAACATTACTTCCAAATGGCCCCAAAGCTCTAAGATGACTCACTAACACAAAGTTCAGTTCAGGAAGAAAGACAATCCTAGGGATGGCATGAAAAAACCCAAATGTAGGGTATCCTAACTGTATCTTGGGAGTACTGGAGCTCTGTAGGGTCTCCAGACCTCCAAAGGTCTGTGCACATCCAAACTGTAATAGGTTTTGCAATAAAACTCTCTGGTCAATTCTTGTTCACCTGTTGAACTAATCGCAGTTCCTGGAGGCCTACCTGGCCTCCAAAGCAAAACAATTCTTTAGAACTGAGATCAGGACCCTCAGAGGTGGTCTCTTTCAGCCAATGAAAACAAAATGCAGCTGCAAGTTTAGTTTACTTTAGTTATGGTTACTGGAATGCAGAGCTATTGCCCCAAGCTCTTCATGAGAATGAGAAATGGGCAGTCTGACACTTCTCTGTTGCTTCTTAGAGCATTCTCTTCCCTATGTGCTACTGCCTACCTGCCTTTCAGCTAAAGCAACTATTCATGCCTATCTGCAAAGAAGAATGAGTTAAAGGGTATCAGTTGACAGAAATTGCTGGAACTATAGACCAACATGGTTTTCTAAAGGATATTCACTTTGTTGCTGCTAATGTTGCAAATAATGAAAAAGTAGTATCAAAATCACATATGGCATCTGATATGTGAAAAGCAGTGTTCTTCCTATTTCTTCCATATGGTCTATACCTCTTATCTTAAGGACTTTAGAACTGCACAGCAGTATTTCTGACTCAAGTTCCTGAGTT
The DNA here is from genome assembly GCA_013397775.1 of Eulacestoma nigropectus. Lineage (NCBI taxonomy): Eukaryota > Metazoa > Chordata > Aves > Passeriformes > Eulacestoma > Eulacestoma nigropectus. The sequence continues at coordinate 714,615 of VZTE01006487.1, read as the reverse complement.
CCTGGAGGTGGCCTTCAACCCAGTGAAGCTGGAATAAATATGTTCTAAACTAACAACAGCAAACTTTTAAAGTGAGTTCTTTAAACTCAAGAGTCTAAAAGAAAAAAAATTAGCTTGCCAGGTATTTGATTCCAAGCTTTCAAAGTTTTAGTGCATGACAATACTTTCTCACTATTTAAAAGATGCTTTATAATGAAAAAAAGGAATCCCACACACTTTTTTTGTATTTTCACATAGGATTTGGTCATTATTGGTCTTAACAAATGAGCAAAGGAGGAATACTCCTGCTGCAGATGCTATACTCTCACCAAAACGATGCAAGTAAAACTTAACCGTTTTGACTGAATCACAGTAAACATCACAAGAAATTCACTTGCTCTCTTCTTGTATCCTTCTCCAGAATAAGTTTTTGCATTTGCTATTTTGTACAGAAACAAAAAATCTTATCTAGCCGGAAAAGTATTCCTACCTCATAAATACAAATTTTGGACAAACTGAAATTGTTCTCAGAAACAGATCTCTCAACAGTTGTTTGTTTGGTTTTTCTTTTTCAAATGCTTCTTCTTTTTATCTAAGACATCCAAATAAAAGGAACAGGTGTTAACATACTTCAGCCAAAATCCAAGTAAGCCCTTACGGTCAGGTCTAGTAAGCCAGGAAAGATATCACTACAGTGGAAATAATTCCAGAATGGATAAATGAACACAGAAACATAACACTACACAAAGTCTGCAGGACAATCTACTTGGTAGTGGACTTATCTGGCTCTTGTATACTTTTGTAAAGGATGTTATCAAAGTAATTTTCATTTCCATGTTAAGGATGGACACAGCAACTGCCCTCTCTCCAGGCAGTCTACAGGCCAAGTGCCACCTTGACTTACACCAATCCAAACCTACAGGACAGCCAGCAATACTGGCATCAAAACTGGCATCAGTATTTGGCATCTCATGGTAAAATAATGGCAGATCTACAAAGGATGAGGTTTGCTCCATGACACCTCATTTTTAATTGTCTTCACAGCCCAATTCAGCTTCTTTAAAAATGACTTTGTAAGACTCACCTAGTCTGCTCTAGATCAGTATGCCCAGTGTACAGACTCTTCCATCACCCAGTAATGGACCAGAAATCTGAAAGTTAAGCAGGTATTTAATTTCATATATGTCCTGCTCACATCACTGCTAGCAATAAAAGGTTTTGCAATATCAAAACAGGGCCTCAAAACACAGCTATTTCAGCAGCTATTCCTTATTACTACCCAGTTCGTTGCCGGCTAATGAGAATGTCAGGAAATTTCTGTCCTATTGTAGAGAGAGTAAAGTAATCCTGAGCAGCATCTTTAAATAATGCTGTCATATGCATAATGCCCTTCCTTTTCACAGATAGATCATACCTAGCAGTTATTAACTGGAATTTTGTTAGATATCAAGTTCTTTGTATATAACAGTAGTACATAGACTCCCATGTCTTAAAATCATAGTTTTGTTACTTAACACAGCAGAACTGAAGAGCATATGTGGAACAGCCTAAATCTAGAAGATGCCATATTTGAAAAAAAAAAAGTTAGTAAAGGGAAAAAAAGCATATTGTGGAACTTAATTCCGGCAAGATTGGAGAAAAGTCACCAATTATATGAGCTCAAAGTATAAGTTAATCTCCCCAAAGGCAAATTTTAGAAATGTTCCAGATACACTTACTGTTTATTGCTATTTGATTAAAGTTATCAATGGAGGATGTTGCCTCAGACAACAACAACAACAAAAAATGTCGTTTTGCCATCTAAAAGAGATTGGAATATAGTACAGAGCAATAAATTGTCCCACATATGGAGATTCTCGCAGACATTGTAGCTTCTTAAAAAGGTAGTTAAAAAAATAACCAGGAGAAAAAAAGAAATGGCAGTAGAAACAAACAAAAGTAAACCTTTAATACAAGGGGACAAACATATTTATGGAGGGTCTATGGGGTTTGAACTAAATTATACCAGTCTGAGTTTAATTCATTATAAAATTGGATTTTATCTCTGCTCCTCTTGGTTCCCAAAGAGAGTATACTTATCCAAACTGCCCCTCAAAACTTCCAAAAGGTTCATTTCTGATTTGGAGGGACTGAGCTGTGAGAAAAAAACCTTCAAGAAACTCCACAGTTAGAATAGCATCCTTATATTTGCCTAAAGCAAAGTAACTAATATTTTACTTACAGGGCCTGTTCAGACTTGAGAAGAGATGATTGAGAGGGGACCACATCAATGTCTCTAAATGTCTGAAGGGAGGGTGTAGAGGATGGACCAGGCTCTGCTTGACGGTGCCAAGCAATGGGATCAGAGGAAATGGGCAGAAACTGCTGCACAGAAAGTTCCACCTGAACATGAGGAGGAACCACACACTGGAACAGGTTGCCCAAAGAGTTTGTAGAAGCTCCCTCACTGGAGATATTCAAGAACAATCTGGACACAGTCCTGTGAGATCTGCTCTGTGATGGCCCTGCTTGAGCAGGGAGGTTGACCAGACAACCACTGTGGTCCCTTTCAATCTGACCCATTCTGTGACTCCGAGATTTTCATATTAATAAAAAATGCAGAGGGAAAAGCAGCATTAATATGTAGATTAAAAAGAGACAAAAGAAAAACTTTTTGGTTAATTGGGCTTTTTAGGCTAAATCTGACTTTACATGAGAAGAATCATTAGATTGTCTTCATTTGGTTGTTTATGCCACGCAACATTTCAGCAATATGCAGCTAAATAGGAAAAAAAAAAAGAAATATTGGAAATGTTTAAGCAGGAAAGCTCAAAACTATGTCTAAAAAGACAAAAAAAAAAAAACCTATCTTTTTTTCTAAATTACAGCATTTACAGGTCCATAGGATATGAATGATGTCTGGCTGTCTGGTACAAGCTGCTTCTTGGCACTGCAATCATGGAAATAGCTTTTCTATACTAACCTTACAGTGAAAGGTTGAAAACAACTTTTATTAGAAGCTGTTCGAGCCTCTAAGTGTTCTTTATGTACAGGATGATTAGAGGTCAGTTAGTTACTGGTGTCTTCCTGCTTTATTTAACCTGCTTTGTGCAGGAAGAAATCTCAGGTCAGCAGTAGTCTAAACTGTACAGAGATGCACAAAATTTGTATATTTGACCCAGCTGTGCAGAGTGACTGCTGAGGTACCACTATTATTGTTTAGATAAAAAAGTTGAGAAGTCAAGAAATAGGCCACTATTATAGGGTGTTTTCTCAACCTGGATCAATAAATCAAAAATTATATTAGCAAAAAGATGCACGATCCAGACATGAATATGAAGTCATAAAACCTTTCATCCTTAAGTCACCAGATCTTTCTTTTGAGCTCTGCAAAATCATGTGCTATCCTTTTTCCTTCTGGTGGCCCACAGGAAGGAAGTTCACAGTCTCAGTCAGGAGAATGTTGCCCCTGTCAGTAGATAGTGTCAAAAATCCAACTACTGGATGAAAATACAGACTGAACTGGGACAATCAGTTCAACAGGATGGCCATATAAAGATGGATACTACCTGTACTACATGGCAAAAAAATCAGAGGCAGAGAAAATTAGGAACTACTCTTTTCTCCTCCTCTGTTACCACATTTTTAAAAGACAGACACCAAAGAAATTAGGGCAGAAGCTGTAATTCTGGAAATGACAGCAGGGGCAAGAGCCTCTGTAAAAGAATTTAACAACAGTTCATAGCTTCACACTGATTTTCACCTTTTATTGGTACCACAAGATTTACCTTGTATTTGCATTGCCTCTGTATTTATCACCTTTCTTGCCTATTCTATCTTTCAGACTGTCCATTTGCCAATATGTGTTTCTAGATGATATTTTTATTGCAGTGGATATGGTTTTATCTGTTTGAATGGTCTGGCAAAATTTGAAGAGGCTTATGGCACAAAAAGAATAGAGTTAATTAGCTATTATCTGTAGTATATAACCCTTCTGCATTGAAAGGTCTTACTTCAGCAGTCCATCAGTGTGATTGGCTCTATATTGTAGCATCAGTAGAAAACTCCGCAAAGGATTACTAATGAAAGCCAGTTCTGTACAGTAGACTCAAGTGTTGATCCAACACATGAATTAATCACTTATACAAACTTGTTCTGCTGGTTTAACATGTGTTCAAGGTTTTGAATCTTTGTATAGTCAGCTCATCCCTCAAGCTAGCTAGCACCTAGTGAGCATTTTGGTTAATTCAAAAGAAATGCAATCCTTCTGACTTGCCAGGTGGAACTCAAATTTCTGTGACAAATGCAGCAGACAGTAAGTCTAGCATCAAAGAACATGGAACTAGAGCCTCGAGCTTCAAATGAAAAGGTAAGGGGCTGGAGACAGGCATAAAACCCTGGGTTGGCTCTCTGTATTAGAGATCCATGAAGGAAAGCCAGAAGTTTCAAGGAAGTTCACTGAGTAAACTGTGTGTTACTATGAAACAGAGTCTTGTATGAGACAATTTGCATCATGTTTCAAAAATAGGAATCGTATGAAGAAGACTTTATCAGAATTGCCTTTCGTGTGTACATCCACAGTTCCGCTCTCCTGTCAGAAATTGTATTCCATAGGCTGGGCTGGCAGAGGTGCAGGGTGTCCTTCGCTCTGGCACACATGTGCTCAGATTCTAACTTCCATAACACACGAGCTCATTGTCCCGCATTTTCCAAATTATTAATACATAAAGAAGGTAAGTCTGAAGCATTTTAAAAACAAAAACCAGACCCATCAATAAAATATCTACACACAATGCAGGTCTGCAGGCCTTCTTGGAGCCCCTCTTCTAAATCCAGACCTCCCTCCATAGTTCCAGACCTATCTGATTTATCTCTTTCAGCATCCTGTTGCACTGTATGTCAGGTATGTATATAACACACGCATACATAAGAATACATATAAATCTTTTTTATAGAGAGAAATCTCCCCAAAGGCAGCATCCTGTAGACTCTAAATCAATTTATTTTAATCTAATCTTCATCTGTAATGGTTTTCTTGGCTGCAGCCATCAAGGAAACATCCTGGCAGGTGGGAAAGAATGAAAACATATAACATTTGTTTCTAATGGTTCCTTTGCTCCGTGCAGTTTTGACTTTCCAATACAGAAATGCCTGCAAACCTCATGAAATATGACTGGGCTTGGAACTGACCTCCAATGCAAATTTACATCTGCACAGCTGAGAACTCCCTAAAATATGAACATAAAGATGTCAGAAACTCCTTAAAATATCTTTAAAAATCATTGAAGAGAAGTTAAAAACTGAACTTTTCTACCTAAAAACAAAGCTGAAGTGGAATTTTTCCATATAACCATTTCATCAAATGGAAAGCCTTTTCTATTTCTAAGACTTTTCCTTTCTTCCTCAGTACGCAAGTTTCAAGCTACCTAAATTGGTTTTCTATTAGGAACTAAGACCACAAGCCCCTAGGAATCTCCATGTATTGTCAGATTTTCACTCCCTGTTGCCAAACTTAGTGCCTTACTAATTGCCTGGGGCTACAGTGCTTTGCTTATAGAAACAAATTATTTTCTTGATGGAACAGCAGGATTTGCACCTGCAGAGACTCGGCTTAGGAAGCCTGGCAAGCAATCAAGTGGGCAGCTGGGGAGCCTTGCTGCCCAGCAATCTGCAGGACAGGCCTCTGGAAGGCCTGTCAGGTCACCCGTCAGCTGGTGGACAGCGAGCTGGCAAGGGGGCTGGCAAAGAAACAACACCCCAGGAGAGCTTAGTCCATGTATCTCCTACCCTGGCTTCTGCCAGTAACCCTGATGAATCAACATACTGATTAAAAAAAAAATCTGTTCTGTGACATCAACACTAAACAACAAATGAAGTATATCAGAAAAAAAATTTTTTAAATGCTAACCACAACTTTCCTAGATCCCTAAACCCTCAGAAAGAGAATCAGCTCGAGGTTAAGTCAACATTTCTTGCACACGTTGCACTGTGGAAAATAACCGAAAGCAAAGCAAGAAGGAATCCCCGGCAGTACCCTGGTCATGTGCAATATAATGTCTGCACCACATTGGTCAAGATTGCTCTGGGGCTTGTTCTTTGAAAGGCCACGGCTGTAATTCACATTCATTCACACACCTCATAAAGTTGCAGAGCTGAGTTACTAACAGTGGTAACTACTTATTCTTTTGACCACTAAAACAATAAAAAGTCAGTTTGATTTTAATTTATTAACTGAAAGGAGGTTGGTGGTCAGAGATTAGTCCTCTCTGGAAGTCACTGCAGAACCCAAGCAACACTTGGTCTGGCACACCATAGCTGTGCTGCAAAACCCTGCTGATGGACAGATAAAGTAGAATCAAAACCAAAATCTGCTTGTTGCTTTAAGTCACACTCTTCAGAGCCACAGGCAGCTTTCTGTCAGAGGATCAGATCGTGCCAAACAGGAATGCACATATCACATGAGAAAAAGGTTTCATCTCATCTATTACTTTAATAAGTTTGCACCTGGCCCAGTTTTCTTCTTTTTGCCAAATTGACCTGACTACTGTAGCTGGCAGGAGAAGAGAAACTACTTATATTTTCACTGAGCTTTCTGGTTGCCTGCTTCTATCAAACCAGATCGGCATAACATGTCCTGACTTGAAGAAGCAGCTACCAAACATGGAATTTTCTGACACATTTCTTACAGAATCATTGTTAGGTCAAATCTCACACAAAATTAAACCTTGAACAAACAAAAAAGTGCATTAAAAAATTCACAAGACAAAGATTAAATATCTCTATTAGTTCAGTTTCCATTTCTGAAAGCGCTCTTAATAAACACAGGAGCAAGACTACCTAAGTAGTGTCTCCTAAAACTGCACTCACTCTCTCAAAAAAGCAGTAATCTCACACTCAGCTCTAAAAATTTCACTCAGTTGCTGCAAGCACACTTGAATTTAGCCCGTAAAAACAACGATTGCTGAACTGTTGAAACAAAAAGAAATTAAGAAACAACATCAATAAATAGGATGAAAAATAATAGAGCAGGTTTTCCAGTCTCCCTCCCTTCCCTTCCCTCCAAATTGGGTCAACAAGGAATATGTGCCAAGAGAATGTGCTTTGTTCACATCAAAAAATCAAAGTTATCATCAATCATTTTGATCACAAAGTATTGGTCCAGCTATTCCTCAGCCCTCCAAAGCTACCATCTCCTGTCTCCTGAAATAAAAAGCCTTTTGTCCTAATACATTAAATAAGAAAACCATATGGGAAGAGGACTGACCTCCACATCATAAAAATTAAAAATTAATTCCATGACACACAGTTTTGGGTTGCATTGATGGATTATATTCACAGCAACACAAGTCAATATAACCAACTCACAACACAAACTGTTTTCTTCCACATGCTGTACTTGAGCAACAGTGTTACAAGAATCCAAAGGCATTAATATAATGGAAAATAATCATTACTATTCAGCAGCTATTGGTATAAACCAGAGTCCTGAATGAAGAAACAGAAGTGAGGTAATTTTAAGGAAAGCTTTTTAAAAGTAAACAAAAATATGTGAAACAAGAATGAAAAGCATCTGGGAGCATTCTAGGATGCATAAGCCTTCCAGAACACTGACATTTTCATCTTTGCCATCTCTGTCGAGTACCTTGCTCTAGTATCGTTTCTGATTAGAAAGCCAGAACAGGGAAATTCCAGATATTTCCACTTGGCAATCCAACCAGACATGATGACTGCTCAACACAGAACTTTCCTGGTTCACTTCATGTTCTATGAAATATAGAAGCTCTTTCAAATAATTACACACACACAAAAAAACACCCAATGAAGATTTACTATTAAGAAATCAATAAAAACTTGAATATTTGAATGTGGAGATTTCACGTCAAAGATCTTTTGAAATCTCTACAACCTTTTTCCTCCTGAAAATGTAATCACATATTTCGCTGTAGGCAAGACACCTTTCATGAGAGTCACTTCTTATTTTTGACCCTGACAGACCTCTGTAGAGAACTGATGAGCAAGGAATGTCTCCTTTCCATACCTCAATCTACTTTTACTTAGACCAGGGAAATTATTGTAAACCCCTTCTTTAGTCACACCTTTTCAATATTATTTAAAAATTCAACCTGCCAAGCAACCAGTTCCTCATCCTCTCTGCACTTTTCTCACTGGCTCAGGCAATGGATATTATTCAGTTTAGTTTTTCATGTGAAATACATATATGCATATGTATATATGTGTGTAAAGCCACTAATCTTTAACAGCATAATGTTTGATTTGGACACCTTAACCTATTCTTTTCTTTCCCTTTCCCCTCCCACATTTAACTGCTTATTTGAGACTTACAGTGGACAAACCCACCTACATTTCAATAAAGGAAACATAATCATCTCAAACTTACTACCACTACCTAACTGCTATCTAGTTTCTGAATGTGTTTTCCATTGTGTCTTGTAACAGCTGAAGAACATATAAAGTATTGAAAAAGCTGGTAGACATACTACTGACTTGACTAGGCAGTTTAATTTTAAAGCCATTGCTTTTAAGTTTGTCAGGCTTAACTGTCTTCATTCTTAGGCAATATTATAAATTGGGTAGAGTAAGAGCTACCATAACTCTGTAACAGTAAGAGGTCTTAAAACACTATGAATTGACAAGGCACCTTTTTTCCCCTGAGATGAATATTAGCTTTTAGATAATGCAAAGAACTTAAAAGAATCTGTAGGATCTTCTTATTTCTCATTGTTTTTTATGTCTAGGGAGATTCTAAGAATTATTAAATACTTGAGCCCCCCACTAACCTCCAAATTGCCTTTAGTACACTCTTTTCAGACCACAAGCCAAGTGAAAAACAAGATCACTTTTAACTGCATTGCCAAGTCTTTCACTATAAAGCATCAGATGTAGTCTTTGTGTAGAAAAGTGCACTCCTGAGCGGCCTAGATATTTGAAAATAGTAGGTAGCCAAAATTTCAGCTTCCTTTGAAAGCCTCTACTTACGTTTTTCATATAACATGAAGTAAAAAAACCACCTTTTTTCCTTACAAATATTTAGTGCAATGTAAAAGGCTGTTTGCATTCTGACTGAAGGCTGGAACAGAGTCATTAAGTCTCCCTGGATATTAAATACAAAGGCTGGATAATTTCAAACATATCTATATTAAACAAGGGGCTCCTGAATACTAACTGAATTCTTAGCACTGTGACAATGAAGCAATACTTTCTATCCTTTTCATTCCTCTAAGCTACTTTCTCTCTTCTTCTATATCCATAATAGAAATGAGAACAAGTTTTCAGCATTTAAACTTTTCCAGATAGGTCAGTGTCACAAAGAATGTGTCAGAATCAACGTGCATTTGGAGCTGAGCTATCATCCTCAACTAAGAAAAGCAGTAGATGGGGTTAGAGGTAGGCCGTTTATTTTGCTCGCAATTCATTTTGTAGTAAACTGGCTCTATTCACTAGCCCATGAACATCACATGCATTTACACTCCTGTTTCACGCTGCAGTACATCAATCTAACACCATCTCTCAAGGGGAACTGCCTACATGCAGTCCAAATGGCTTTTCAGATGAAAAATAAGAGCAATAGCCTTTTATCTCGGGAGACTTGGGTTCAAGCCCTTGTTTAGGTCACAAGTTAAAATTAGTTTGGTGCTCTTGTCCTTCCTCACACTTATGCTCCTGACACAGCTGCTACTCATTCAGGCACCATCGGGTGTGACTGGCAGTCCTGGCTCCAAGGAAGGCTGCCCATTGCTACAAAGGGAGAGGATACTGTCAGTGATGGGCATTGACATGGAGGAAAAAAAGGGAACCTGTAAGGGGAGGAGAAAAAAGACGGAAGAACTCAGAGTTCTAATTTGTTTTGGCAATATGAAAAGCTGGTTTCTTTCTACTATCCTGGTCTTTTTTTAAAATGGGCAACAAGCACATTGAGGCAGAGCTGTATTTCTGACTTTTGACAGTGAAGGGCCTTCTTACGTGCCTTGGTTACCTCCAGACCATATATAATATCTGCAGCTTCTCACTGGCTACTCACACAACAAAGTGAATGGGTAAAATCATACTTTAAACTTTCTTGTGACCATGATTAAAGAACCATCTTTTTTCAGACCTGTGTACTGTATCCTTGACATTCAGAACTATCTGACAAAGAATTGCCACCTGTCAGGAATTGTGCAACAGAAACATAGTCTTGGACTATGTACCTCAGGCTCTCTCTGGTTGCCAGCTTTGAAGATATCCAGTCAGCTAAAAGGAAAGGCAGTCTAGAATCTTGTTATTCCTGCTCAGAGCTGTCAATCCACACTAACAATGAAAGACTTCCTGTACTTTGTTGAACATAGCAGTAAATCAGTGCCATCTGCATAGAACACAGCAGCACCATCTGCATTATAAATGTCTCACTGAAGTTCATTATTGCATTATGCCAATTCAATAGCAAGAAATTGCCAGAAACTCTGTTGTACACCCAAGTGCATGTTAATTCTTAGCTTCTCCTACTTTCCACTGGACCAAAACAGTTTTTCTGGGCATATGGGTATATAAAAAAATGACATGCAATTAGAAGGTGTTTTACACCTAAATCCATGTAACCAGCTTATCTTAACGATATATCCAAAGTGAAGAATTAAACCACAACATAAACTCTAATGTGTTTATTCACAACCATATTCCTGTGAGATAAAGCAGGGTTATCCCCACTTTACAGATGAAAATTGAAGTGCAAGACAGAATAACTTGCCCAAACCTGCACAATAGTGGTTCTGAGACAAAGCAGAAACTTGAACAAACCAAATTCTAGACTAGTTTCTTTTTCACGTTTCTGAGATAAACTCCTACTAAAAAATACTAAATACCATTTTCTCAAATATTATATGATAAACAAGAAAGAAGACATGAAAGACTAAATTATTTAAAACGGCAATTCGAAAGCATGCAAAATAAAAAAGAATCTGAGAAATGAAGGAAAAGACAATCTCTAAAGAAATAATTTTTACAAATATTTATACTCTTCTTTGCGATGGACATGAGTTTTGGGGAGCAGGGTATGACAGAAATGCAGCGTAGATATGAATTTTCCCCAAAACACATTTCCTTCAACAACTGGCTTTTATTTCACTTATATTCTCACTTGATTTGTACATGTTTATATATATTTTCCTGTATAAAATTTAGAAAAAGAATGGATGCTTGTCATATTGACTGACACTCAGCTTTGGTAATGCTCCTGTATCTAGCCAGCTGATGACTGAATGCTTAACTATTCACTGCAGGTTTGTGCATACCATGATAAAAAAAAAAAAATTGATACTTTAATGTGTAATCTGCAATTAATTACGTGAACCACTGGATATGCCACTTACACTAATTAAACTTCAATAGGCACTATTTTGCAATACATGGCTAGCTCACATGCAACACACTTTCTTAAATAAGGCATTTCACCAAAGAATATTGCCAGGATCGGTGAAGTGTTTCATCATCAGTACTGGCTGCAGTTTATAGCAAAGGGAATATCACATGTTAATGGTTGAATATCTGAGATTGCACTCAGATAGCACTGGCCAATTATTATCTTTATCTAGGCCTGGCCTGTAAAGCTTAATCAAACAAATACAAAATTCATTTTGGGCATCTGAACTGAGAAGGCAGAGTTATTCCGTGTGCTGTGGCTTACAAAAGTTTAGGAATCCACAGCCATCCATCATAAGCTCTTGTAAGACCAGCTCTGACTTTTCTGAAACACTGTTCTGACCCTACTTTGAGACTAAACTTGCACATTTTGATGTGTCATTTTTCTTTATTATGAACATTCAGGGACAAATTTTCCAAAAGTGTTTAGGCACCTAGTGATGCAAATAGGCAGCTTGTGTTATTTTTCAAAATCACTTAGGCAGGTTAGACAGCTAAATCCCTCTGAAATTAGCAAGAGTAGGGCATCTGACTTAGGCACTTAGAAAAATTTAGCCAATGCTTGTTTGCATTTTCAGGCTTCTAATCATTTTTGAACATCTGGGTGATAAGTTTTGATTTATTTAGGCTGGTTCCCAGTACATTACTTTCTCTCACCTGACTGAAAGAGCATACCTCATTAAGCAAGTGGCAGATTTTTCTTGCAGACCACGTTAAGACGACATACAAGTGAAAGAGATGACAAGTTTTTTTCCATAATTTGATAATTTCTTTTACTTTAAATAGGTAAGGATACATTGTGAAATAGTGGACCATATAAAAGGACTATTTTATTCTAAAATCTAAATGAGCTTTTTAATAGCATTTCATTTTGTTTAGCACAAAATGGAGTCAGTGTTTAAAAGCTGGCAAAATAGAAAGCACTCAGTGTATAACTTGATCAGATTACTTTGCTTATCTTAAAACAAAAAGAAAATCAACCCCAAAATGATTTCTCCACAGCTAAATGGAGAAATAGTCAAATTTTAGTCAAATTGTAATTAAATTTGAGAAGCACATAACAAAGATCTCATTTTATTGTAAAATATTTGTCTCTCCAGACCCTTAGTTTATAGCTTTTCATTGAATGAGGAACTTTAGGTTATGAAATATTTCACCACTGAAATTTTGCAAGATTGAGATGCATATGATTTAACCATGAAATTATTCATATTCATATTTCTCTCTAGAAAATAATAAAATATTTTGGCTTGCTTAGTTTTAAGATGATATTTTATAGAAAAGGGATTAATCAGAGTATGTCACACTACAATAGAACCTTCACACCAGCTTAACAGCTTTGAATCCACTCCCAAGTTTCTACAATATCTGATTTAAAACAGATGAGATCTCAAAGAGAAGAAGTTCTTATAAGCACCAGAAAATTTTCTGATTTTCTTGAGAGATTGTTTTTTGTTTCAGGTATATGCTTTTAGTCTGTGACAATTCTGATTTTTTAGTTTCCATTTTCAATCAAAAGTACCCTCAAGCATTTTTAAAATATCCTAAAAAATATCTGGGAATTTTTTTCTGAACTGTTATTTTGCCTCTTTTACGAGGGGATTTTTTCCAGTGTACAGTTCTTTTCATTAGAGAAAAGGAAATGAAAGAATTGGCTGCCTCTGATGATTCATAATTGCACATTTTGTGGCTTCAATGACAGGATTTTTTTCTTTTTTAACAAGCATTAATTTATCAAAGGAACACAAGTCTACAGCTGTCTTCCTACATATATATGGTGCACTTTATCTCAAGGTACAAATTTAATCATTTCCCATCTTATGTTTACACAAAGGGAACAGTGAGGTCCAAATGTAAGCCGTTATATATCATAAAATAATAATCACTCTAATGTGTGGGTGCTGAAGTTGATTACTGACTTAAAGCTTGTAGAATAAATGTACTAGAAGGGGGAAGAAGCAGGGAAAGATACATAGACTACATTAAATTTAATCAGGCAAATGCATCCCTCCAGGCTACTTAGCCTGACCTAAGCTTTCCATTGGGAGACCAGAGTTCAGAATAGAATTTCTGCAATGTAATTTCAGGTGCAACAAAGTCACATTATAAGAAAATCTTAGAAGCTATTTCTCATGCTGCGATTTGCATGGCTAGAGAAGCAAAAGACAGGCAATGTTGTCCACAACAAATCTGTAGTAAAATAACTTATTTCACTCTACTCAAAAGCCTCTAATTCCATCTGCCCACAGCTGTACAGTGTGGTCTCAAGACCTACCTTTAATTGAGTCATGTCTTTGACAGGGACAGGAAAAACTGTCTGAAAAATTACGTTTTCTAGGTTTCCACTGAAAGAGTTTAACTTGCTTGAGCCAAAAAAAGTATTTGGGTTGAAGACAAGTTTCTATACAATTTATAAAACTGGTCTCTTCCTCTGCTTTTCCATGTGAGCTATGATCACCTGAGTAGTGGAGAATAAAAAGCAATCTTCTTCCTTGCAGGTGCAGTATCAAGCCTTACCCTTCAAAACTTCAAATTATTTCAAACAAAACCAACTGGAGCTGCTATCTCGTGAACTTTATCTCATCATTGACTACTTTGACAGGAAACACACTAAACAACCTTAGCTCTCAATTAACAATATATTTGATGTGAGGCTTAGATCAATTTTTTATTAAATTTTGTTTCAACACAATTCTCTATCTTAACTTTGCATTAAGAAAGAGGATGACCCAATAAAGACACATACCACTCAGCAAAAAATAAAACCAGCTTCTAATACTTGTTAGGGTTTCTTTAAGTATCTTGAAAAGAGTAATAATGTATCATTTCCCATATAAATACCAATATCTCTAAGAACGCCTTTAAATTCCTTCTAAGTGGATAATGTAATCATACCAGTCAGTGCCACATCATGCTCCCAGCAGCCCTGGATTTGTCAAATTATACGTAAAACAGGCTTTTTAATGTCCTTTAAAACCTGCTTTATTTTTTACTTCCCAATCCCCTTTGCCCCTACTCAGATGCAATTTATAAGAAACCACACTCAAAGAAATCCTACTTGCTTAGCCAAGGTTCTTTCCCAACCCCAAATCCAGGTTTTATTAAGGAGAACACATTGCTCATGCAACCCCACATTCAGCTCTTGGCATAAATAATTTAACCACAAGCTGACTTGGTTGGCTGTGCTTACAGAATTGAAAGCCATCCCACCTAGTTTATCATGGAGGGGAACTCCAGGGAGGGAAAGGATAGAGCAGATTGTGCTTGCAGTGAGGCTGCCTGAGGAGCTCTCTCCTTGGTGTTCTGCACAGAGTCTCTGCATGTCTAATGCAGAGGAGTGACAGCACCTCATCAGTACAATTTCCATTGCTTTCTGCTGGCAATCACAGTGCTGCTGTGTCTCAGTTTCTGCCATGAAAGACAATTTCATTTCCCGAAGGATCAGAGCTCAAGCGGTTTTTGAAAACAAGCTTGAACATTCTTTGTTTGGACCTTGTTTATCATCCACCTTAACTTCTTTCTGCACAGCACCATTTTCAGTGTAATTGCTTGTGCTGCATTCCACCAACTCACTGTACAACTCACTTTTGTACCAACTGTAAGTGAGCTAAAATAGTTTACTGGGAGACCAATTTTGTCTATGAAGTCAGCATACTATAGACAGCAGGGCTGCATATTTTCCTTTCAGTTGTAAGTTGCACACAGAAGCGAAAAGTTGTTTTTGGTGTTCAGCATACATAAATGTTTCAGTAATTAGGTGTTGCTTTTTGTATTTCTGGATGTATATCCTGAGAAGGTCTTTGACTTTCTTGCTCAGAGAAGTTTCTCAGGACAAGCTCTTTTCACAGGGATCCAACTTCACTAATACAATGGGCAAAGGAACAAACCCCAGTCAGTGTATCATTCAGCCATTATTAATCAATGTATACAAGCATGTATATGTGTGCTTTTATAGATATTTATGTACACACACACAGATACGTGCACACGTGAAAAGCTGTCGCAGAACATTGCAGTGTAAAACCCTATAGAAACCACTGTAAGCAGTTGGCAGGACAAGTAAAAGACACTTTGAATTTACAAACAGGGCTTGGGAAAGAATGTTCAGTGCAATGAAAGGTTGACTTGGAGTTAGAAGTTCATGGGCTTTTCTCTTACCTGCAAAACATCAAGACACACTGTCCCTCCAGTTCATATCTGGCAAACACAGATGAGAAACCCTCACCTTATGACACAGGCGTTGACAGGACCAATTCATCTCAAAGGATGAGGCACCAAGGCATAACAATGAAAGTTATGAGAAAAACCCCATAGAGGCAGGAACTGCAGCTGCCTGATGAGAAGATTCTAACAGTTCTTTTCAGTGATGAAGATTTATTTAGAGGTTCAGGTATCCATAAGTTTGGATACTTGTCTGGACCTCCTTACTTGTGAAGAAATACACGATTTCCATCATTACATCAAAGATAACACAAAAGGCTGGAGGTAAGAGAGTTGTGGTGAAGATGAGAATCTGATCCTATTTTGATATTCTGCTATTTATTCACAGAAAACCCAGGAATCAGAGGCTGACAGCTTGTTAAGGAAGCAGAACTTAGCAAATTCCCTGTTGAGATTGATGAAGATTCTAAATTCAATACAAGATTTTGGTGAAAAAATTAATTTGGCACTTATTTACTACCATCTGTTTCAGATATTCCAAGTGTGTACTAACAACCTATCACTGACACGTGAAGGATTTGAAGCTGTAGAAGTAAACAGTATGGAAGATGATTCCTGCCTTCAGGAAAGACAATCCCTCTCAAACATACCACGTTCTAGGCCTCAACCATTAATTAGTATAGGACAGGTTGGTTAAAAATCATACCAACTAAAACTGTATAGTTTCAAAGTTCAGCTACAATTCTAATACTATTTGATTGCACTCGACATATAATAGTAAAATATTTGAAAATACAGGGATCTGAAGAAGGGAAACAAGCAGAGAAGGCATGCTTAGCATGTCATAGAAAAAAAAAATCCACGCTCTGAACCTGTTTTACAATCATGTTCAAAACTGTTGTTTTTCATTGAGGTTAACAGAAATAGGGAAAATGCAGAATTTATCCCAGTGACAACTTCTTCAAAAGACTAGAGAGCAGAACAACATTCTCCACTTTAGTCTGGCTTGGTATCACACAAAATGATCTGTCCCAGCCCAGCCCAGCCCTGTGCTGCGCATCAGGCACAAGAGGTTCACTCCAGCAAGAGTAAAGGGGAAAGGGCTGGACACATCCTTGTCCTCCTGAGTGCTGGTGCTCCTCTTTCTCCCCCAGTACTTCACACACATCTCCCTTTCTTCACCCCTCCCCCCCACCCACAAGAAAAGGACCGTTGCTATTTTGGATTCATTGGGTGCCCAGCTCCCTGCAGCTAACAGGTAATTTGAGTGCCAACTGCTGCTCTGGATGCACAGAGAACTGGCTGTCTGGCAATAAGTAGGGCAGTAAGACAAGACCCTGAGAAAGATTTCTTCCCAGGACTTCACTGACCTTCATCTAAAACATTAAATAGTATTACAAGTGGCATGTCTGTATCATGAAAGATTTAGCTGGCAAAGCCTTATCATCGCACTATCACCGATTTTCATGTAAATTAGGTATCCAGTCTGATGAAATATATAAAAGCTACCCAATTTAAAAAGGAGCAGTTTTATAATTTCAGAAGACAAATTAGAGATTGCATCTGAGACTACCAGGTAGGAAGTATTTGGGGAAAGGTGTTGATTGGCTAAAGGTTTTGCAGATAACTGAGGTTTTGTGAAGTGGCTTGATTTAGTGCCTAAAAAAAGAAAATGAACTCTAACTACTACATGTGTGGACAGATTTCCTGCTCACAGTTGGGTCTGCTTCTCAAGAAAATGCTACTTAAAGTGAGTCACAAATTTAAGAGCTGGTGTGTGTTTTTTTCTCTAAGAGCTTTCTGCTCTACAAGAAATAATAGGACCATCCATTTTTTGTGTGTTTACTCTATTTCAGCGATCAGTACCAAAATGCAGACAGAACTTTGCAAGGAGTGTGAATAGGCCATAATCCCATGGATTTACAAATGAATGTAATTAATCTGCCAACAAACCTGAAGTTAACTGCTCAGCACATACTTAACAAGGATCTAAAGGTAACCAGATATCCCGTAACCCTGACAGTAATAGTCGCAAGTGCCACATCTTGTAAGGCTGGCTTATTCATCACAAAAGTAAATAAAAAATTAACTTTGTTAGAAATAGGGGGGAAAACTAAAGCGGGAATATTATGATCTTGATGACACCGGGAAGGCAGTTCAAAAAGTTACTTCAGATTTTATCTTACTGTCCTACTATCTTTCAGGCATCTTCAAATTCATTTATCTTGTTTATCTTTCTTCAGTATGTCTCACCTATTTCTTTATACAGCACTTCTACAAGGAGAAAGAAAGAATCACCTAATGTGTCACTACTATCTGAAGTTTTTGGTAAAAGGCTTCTAAAAGAATGTAATTGAAGACAGGAATTTTAAGTCTAATAAAACTTTTCTGCTACACGTAATATAATTTGATTCATGCTATACACAGTGTGCTTGATTGAAATATCAGGTGTTTTTATCCCTTCAAATGAGGGGTGTCTTGTCTGTTATAGGACTACTTTTTGTATTCACTAATGCATTCAGCAATTTAGGATTTTGCCAAATTGCACTGTTTCAATGCAGAGGTTACTTGGCTTAGCTGTATCTCAGAAGTTAAAGCTCCATTGTCACATTTTTCTTTTTCACCTACAAATAGTTCTGTTTATTCCCAACTCAGCAGCCAAGCTATTGATTAAATTGGCTTAGGTCAGCCCACCCTGCAATTCCAGCCTCAACCCTTGCATTGTTTTCCAATAGCTTGCCTTATTGATTCCATGTTCTTGGTTTTGACTTTAGGATCTTGCTTTTAGCTTTAGCTCTGTCCTTTGTTCTTTGCTCAAGTTCTATTTTACTGTTACCTCAAAACGTCCAAAGAAATTGCAGTCAAATGTAAAGATGTGTCTGCTGGGCTAAAAGGGAAGAAACTAAATTAGGCATCAGTAAAAAGGCACACAGGGCCTGTCACATACTAGTTTCAGACTACATATTTTTCAATCTAAGTGCATATTATGCAATATCAAAAGCAATCTTCCGAACAACCATTGTACCATTTCTTCTGCTCTACTAAAACTTTAGGGAATCACTGACCTCCTCTGCATAGCTCACTTGGTGACCTTCAATATCTAAAATCTTGAAATATTTTCTATTTATATGGGTAAATTAAAGACAGCAGTCCAATTTTTTACCGTCTCACATTTTGTTGAATTACATTTGTGCTCAGAAAACAGTAAAATCTCATTATTCCTCTTGGGTAGAACTTTTACTCACGTTGTCCTGTGGGGAATCAGTCATACAAATTAGACTTGAGCTGATTCTGAGATCCCTACCTGTGAATCTGAGGGCAGAATGGGACTTTTACAACATGGATGGTTTCCAATATATGAATTTGCATTTTACAAAAAATCCAGTGGTAGTTACTTTTTCAGTTCTGTACTACACTTTTGCAGCTGAAATTAGCTGTCAGTGCATTTAGTTTTTTCTATTTATTTTACAGAAAAAGCATGAGAGATTTGTGTGTGAATAGTTCTAAATATATATTTTTTCATTGAACTAAAATATTGTTTGGGTTGGTCAGTAAAAGCTTTCAAGAAATGTATGCTTATGGAAGTGTTTATTTCTGCAAAAATAAATATTCCATTATTTGTGTGGCTGACAGTCAGCTTTGTTGTAGTTCCAAATGAAAAAGGGAGTATGCTGATTAGAGAAAATACAGCTATGTTCCATCTTCCTCCCCTGATTCAGTAAGAGAAGAACATTTGCATATTAATTCTAGGACTGAACAGCTGCATTCCCTAGAAAGCACCATTCATTGCAGCACTGAGGCCTGAAATCAGGCAGGAGGAAAAAAAAAAAAAAAGAAAAAGGAAAAAAATAAAAGAAAGAAGCGGGCATAAAGCTCAAGGCAGATAGAGACACTGATTTTGCAATTCTTTATTTCCAAAAGGAGTACTTTTCATTTTAAGGACTGCACATAGACATTTCCACATGGCCTATCACAAGAGTGTTCCAACCATCTGATGAGCAAAAGGAATACTATTATTTCCTTTTCACAAGAAGGCAAACAGAGGCATAACGGGATTATTTACTAGGCTTAGAAAACTATTTACCTATAAAATTAAGTCTCTATTCTCTGTAAGAGCTAGGTGATTTGCCCAGGATTACATGAGAGCCATGGCACAGTCAGAAACAATTTCCATCTCTAGTTCCCACTTCCATGTCTTATCCTTCACAATACATCTTCATGCTTTTGTGTTCTCTACTATTTTGTTATGTTACACAACTTTAAAATACACTGAAAGCAGAGATACAGAGTTGTTTTGACAAGAACTGCAACCAAGGCTTTGGTGTGTTTTTCTCATCCGTAAAAATCTGTGAAGATGGAAGGCAAAGCCTTCTGTGAGGCACTGAGCATTAACAGTACCATAAGTTACTACGTTTGAAGCACAGAAAAATATTGAAAGCAAGAAAAAAGTTATAAATTCTTGTCTTAGCTGGATGCCATTCATGTTTTCTAAGTCTGTGAACTGTGTCTGCAGCTGGTGTTTGCCTCTGTGATCAAGAGATGTGAATGAAAACAGGTAGCCTCCCACAATGCTTCAGAGGGAAGGATTGGTGGGAAGCAGGAAAATCTCTCTTCATTCACAGGAGATGTCATACTCAATCTTACTGGCATCAAAAGCATAAAGTCAAACCAGAAATGTTAGATTAGAGCAGACTGGCAGAACTCTTCTTGATGAGGTTCTATTAAAATAGTACCACTTGACATTAGAAAACACAAAATTACTCAACTGAAGGTCCAATCGTGGAAACACTTCACTACCAACATCGGTATGCCCAAGGAGATGAACAGGGACTACTTTTATGAGCGATGAAACTGTAAAGTTTCACAGTATATTTATCTACTTTAAGAAGCTCTCCTGCTTCCAAGTTACATTGGTCACTGACTTCCATTCCTACACCTACAAATGCTCCAAGGCCACATGGCAAACTCAATAATGCAATTACACAGGCTAAAAATAACTCTCCAAAACACTGTTGTTTTTGATTCCATCTGCTTGAATTCAGTCATCAATGTTCTGCTTAATATCTACTAGCAATGCAAGCAATAACCACAGAATGCTTCATCACAATGTTTCAAAGGAATGCCATTTATCAATGGTTTTAGGAGAAAAAGAAACATTATTGTTCTTATTAAATATCATAAATACTTCCTGGCCTTAAAGTTAAGGACTTGGGAGACAGCTGTTATCTACAAGAAGTAACTAAATGTCTTTAGCAGGTTCCTCCTCAGCAGGTTCACAGCCACCAACCATACTTGCCTAGTCTCCCACCGAGCCTTGGAGAACACTCTGTGTGATTCACAGCCTGCAGTGCATGGTAGAATGCCATCTTTTCTCCAGCTCACAGAGTCCTATGCACAATATCTGATTATTTGTTTTCTTCAAAAATATGTGCTATGTGCTAGCAATAAAAACTAGGAGCTTGCTCAGCTGCCTTCTGGAATTTCCAACAGTGTTTTTGTACAGACTTTTGCTTAGTCCTCCTCCCCCATATGTTTTTCTTCTTCTAAATTTGAACTTAATAGAACTATTGAAAGGTAGAATCCTAAGTTAAAGGCAAAGTAACATTTTTAAAGCTTATTCAGCTGCAGCTATTAGATCATACGGTAAACTACCAGGAACTGAAATCATGCAGAGGAGAAATGTCAACTCTTAACAGAAAATGTATGTGAAAGAATAGTGGTTGAAAAGAAAAAGATGGGAAAGTACATATAAAAAGAACTCTAGCATTTCCAGAAATGCTACCACCTTTATGTCAGCCTTCTAAAGGACTCAGATGAGCTCCTGTCCCACAACCGATTACATGATTTGTAAAGAAAACATGCTTTGTCTTCGCTTTTTGCCTTTCCTCCCATTTTCTAACAAGAGTTCCTGCTTAACTGGCAATTAGCAAGAGCTCTAACAGTGTATCATACTGTGTTCAGGAAAGCAAAACCGGCCATAGAAGAGAAAAATCATACCTTCTGCAGAGTTCTTTCACGAATGGTTTTCATATTTGCTGGTTTTCACAATACAGCATTCCATCTCCTAGAGCATTTTATTGTGAGTACGAAAGGTTGTTGTAGAACTTCGGCCTTGTTAACCAAAGCGAGCAGGAGTCAGTGGGCCTCAGCTCAATGCACCCAACAGCCACGGTGCATTTCCACAGTTCTGTGCTTCTTCAGTGTTACCCCTGTAGATTTAAAAAGAGCTGTAATGATTGTGACTGTCACGTTTGAAAATCACACTCTACATTTCTGCAAAGCTCTTCCATGAACTTTCTGTGCAAAAATCATTTCGACAACTTCAGCCTAAGTATGACAAGTGCAGGAACTTCCATCAAAATGCCTCAACTCTGTAGTATAAGCCCAGCCCAGAGAACTTCAGCATCAATTACACTCTAAAACACATAGAACTTTAATGTCTGGAACAAGCTTGAATTTTCATCAAATATAAGGCTCAAGTGATGTCTGAGCAGTTCAAGAGGGCTTCTTTTAACTGGAATACCAAAAACATGTGTTGCCACAAATTTGGCTAGAAACAACCATTTACTAAGACAATTCAATGAAAGATTTCTCTTGCCCAAAGTACCCTTTTCACTATCACAATACCAGCCTAGCTCTAATTAACAGCATTCTTTCACTATATATGAATATACTGTACAGCTCTTAGAAAGGTAAACTAATACTCTCAAAGAAAAACAGGCTGATTATTTTAAATCAGTTATAAGGACAACATTTTATGTATAATCAGGTTTCTATGACTATATTGATAATAGAAATTTTTTAAAACCCTAATATTTTCAATCTTGAAGTATTCTTCATTGGTATTAGTTTCTAAAAGTATTAATTTTACTTAGAAAGTCAAGTTCATTCAAGGTCATTGGCAAGTTCCCAGACATTAATTTACTTTATTTTTGGGGTTTGCTATGTTTGGGGTTTTGGGGGGGGTTCTTTTTGTTATTGATCTCAGGAAAAAAACGTGCCAACTCTTTCACTGTTTCACATCTTAAGCTCCCTGCCACCTGGCAGGAATACTCCACTCCTAAAAGACAAGATCAAAATTTTATGCTTTTAAATTTTTTATGCTTTTATAGCTTTTCTTTTCTCAGTAATTCATGTTTAATACATGTTCCAGGTGGTTGAAAGGGAAATATATAGTTTGGCATAGACCTACCACACAAATTTGTCTTGCTGCAGACAAGCATACTATGTTTGTGTCCTTAGCTAGCTGAATGGTAGATTTCTATTGATGTCAGAGAATGGGCAATTAAAAGAGTTATCCTTATCAGCAACCTTATCTGAAAGATATTAGAGAGGACCAACCACATAAACCAGGACTAAATTCCTGCCAGACTTTTGAACTGAAGCCATTGAGCTAACTGGCTTTATTCACAGAGAACTAACTACGAACTAAACACCACTTTGCTTTTAGAAAGCAATATTTTACTGCTTTCCCCTGACTAATCCAGATGTCCTGTATTTACCTATTTTGGCAGAGAGGGAGGGAACTGCTTGAAGCACTACCTTTTTCCCTGCTCTACTGCCCACTTTCATATACAGGACAGTGTCACACAGAGTCCTCAAGCTAAGGGACGACTTCTGGTCAAACAAGTCTAATCACACATTCAGTTTCCACATTAAGATAGCTGGCCATAAAACAACTTGGATCTGGAAACAGCACAGCTGCCAGGAGACAGACAGTGTTAGCTCCATCTCAGTGCTGCTCTGGTACAGTTACCTGGTAACTGGTAAACATGCATCTCCCTTTCAAAAAATGCACACATACACTTGGATTTTTTTCAGGCTTGGATGTCAGCATTTACACTCCTAAAACTTTGGAAAAAGGGCTTAAAAAAACCAAACAAACCCAAAGAATCAGGAGACTATCATATACACACATACTAGATAATGTTAAGTAGAACAATGGCAAAGTTTTCAACGTCAGAGTAAAGACACTTTAAAGAGCTAAAAGGTCAGGAGAGATGCAGAATCCTCAGCATCCACACAAAGAAAAACCCCAAGTGCATCAAAGATCATGGATTTATACTTGTGAGCACTAAAGGAAGCAAGAGTCTGACCTCCCTCCAGATGGCCAGCTGGCAAGCCTGTGTATTTGATCAAAGAATCCTTTCTTTCATCCTGGAGTAGATGCAGGTTATAGGTACTCACAGAGCAGGGTGCATGTATTTGCTTAAACAGTTTCTCTGACCAGCCAGGATTTACAGGATTAGCTTGTCAGGTGCCTCACTTGTGTGTTTGTTTAACCAAGCTTCTTGGTACCTGAGCTGTACTGAGGGGTAAGTGCTGGGAAACCAGTGCCTGGGTTAGATGCAGATCAAACATGTCCAGACTGACTTTATCCACATCATGTCTGGGCTATTTGGTTCAAGTTAGTGTTCTAAAGGACTAATTTACTAAATATGCTCTTAATAGCAAATAATATCATCTTTCTTATCACAGTTTTCATACCAGACAGAAATAACTGCGGTACACACACATTAAACAGAAAACATTCAGTTACAGAAGGCTAAGGGAAGATGTGTAAAGCAAAAACTACAATCATATAAAGATTATAATAATATTAAGTTATTTAAAGATTATAAATTCCTGCTATTACTCATTGCATTTGTGCCACTGTCAGCAAGTCAAGGTTATGGTTTGTGAAGAACAAACTCAACTGAAATATAAAAACAAGAAAACTTACAAATAAACTGAAAACTCGGACAGGTCTTGAGCTTTGATCCTGGTATGATAAACAGATTTTGAAGTGCCATAGAGATATAAAGGACTTTAGAGTATAGCCATGCTCAATTTAATGCTACTAATGAAAAAAAAAATCTTTGGAATCCCTAGATTAGAAGAATGGTTAGATTTGAATTTATGCAAATAATTAATCTTTCTTAGTGCTTTAGAAGTAATCAACCTCAGCAGTAGAATTCTGACTTAGTGACTTATTTTCTGACTGAGTTGCAAGTGCAAGAGATTATATGCTGGGACACTGCAGATAGGTGTTTCTCAGTGTTCATTCGCTTGTAAGCACTGGATATTTCTGTAAAATTGACATGTTTTGATCCCTTCCAACTGATTCATTACAGCCTCAGGTCATTCAGGGTTAAGAAAAAAAAAAAATCTATAGCATTTATAGCTACCTCCCCGCAGTTAGTTTTATAAGGGTAGGAATATTTATTTGAAAGCAGATATTTTCACAGGATATATTCCTATATAAAACTATAAAATCAACGTGCTATATTTTCCCCCCAGTCACAATCTTTCAAAAATCCCTATCTTCCTGCTTTTCACAAATTCTTATTTACTGGAAATAAAAAGACAAATCAAACTTGGAATTGAGCAAATTACCTGGTTTCTGTGTACAAGACGTAAAACTGCAAAAGCAATTCTACCAGAGAATGAATATTCTCCCCTGTTATTCCACAGAGATGCATTTAACTTTGTACGAAACTTTACATGCAACTCGGATTTTGTTACTCAGTGAATAGTAACCCTACAGCCCTTGCCAAAACATGATCAGATTTTCTTACTAGATTACATACACTTTACATCACTGGAAGTCTCACAGAATCCTTTTTAAGCATATGAGAATATTTTCATGCTAAATTACAGCCTCATTTAAAGTGAAAGGATTATAACACAAAACATGCTGCAGATGCTATATAAAATTACTGAGATACATCTCAAGACAAGAATGCTTTTTCTCTTTTTTTTCTCCTTAAGTATGAGAAGATCTCAACCAGCTTCTAGGGAGCCTGATTCCTCAAAAATACATTGTCTGTCAGTGCACTCAGGTCCAGCTGCTGGGATAAATGAAAGCTGTCTACTGCTATGTTCAATTGTCCTTGTGCTGCTCCTTCTTCTCATTTTTCGTAACACATTTTTTCCATTTCAGATGGAGAAAATCTAAAGGTAATAGTTTCTTTTTACTGAACTACGTCCTGATGTTTGTGAAAAAACAAAGCAAAATTATAGTCATAATTTCAGAGCCTAATGAAGCAAGCAGCAATAGAAGTTAGATGTGGGTATTTCCCAGGCACACAATCCTACTCCTGCCTACTTGGCTACCCACCCTCTCCTTCTGCCCTGGGGAGCTGTACAGACCCTGGAGTGCTGGCCTTGCCAATCCACTCGAAGTTTAAATTCAGCATCTCTTTTGTAAGAGAGATTTTGCAAATGCAAAATAGTTTATGTTTATTGTTTTTGTTAAAAGAGACAACATGTGATAAACATTTTTATGATCATTTGATCCTCTTCGACCCAGGATTAGTTGATTTCCAATAGGAGAATAAGGCAAGAATATAATAAGGAGCTTTAAAAAATGAAGTATGGAAGACCTCAACATATCTGAATGTCATTGCAAGTATATATTTGCATTCCTACACTGGGTAAAATTTAATTCCAGAATTCTTTATCAGTCACATAGTGTAGCAAGTTTAGAGATATTAAAGGAAGTCTATTACACTGAAGGGATATTAGTACCTTCTGAGAACTCAAATCCAGCCTGAAAGAAGAGACAGATCTAACTCATTTAATTCTTTCTGCCCTCATAAAGCAAGAAACTGTGATATCGAAAGAGGTAAACAGGACTCCCGTCCTCTGAATTAGATCTCGGGAAGCAAACCTGAGGGTATTTTATCACAGTTGTCAGTGACAAGGTGGAGAAAAAGCCTGTAGGCCTGGTTGTACTGCTGCTATCAACTGCAGAATATCAGCAGTTTTAAACATCTAAATTGCATGGTGTTTGCAGTTTAGTACTGCATGTACTAGTCCTCTACAACCATTTTAAAATAAGTCTTTTATCTTTATTTTCTTTATCTGTAATCTGAAACAAACAGCATTGCTTGCTGCTGTACAAATAAGAAAATGAATAACAAAGAACAATTGAAAAAAAAATACTTTCATCCCTAAACTTTGCTTCACGTAAAACTTTGTATTTATGTTCCTTCAGGGTCCTCTGACCTAACGTGCCACAATATGATAACACAAGTGACATTTTTTACTGAGCTTCTGAATAGGTTGATCTGTGTCACAAATAAAACTTACACTTTCCCTTCTGTCCCAAAATACATTTGATTGCATTCATTTGGGGCTCCCCAGGTCCATCTACAGCTCTCCCCATATCTACTCTAAATACTAGTGGCTTTGCTGTCACCCTGTAAAGCTACTGCAAAGCAGGGAAAAAAGTCCTCTTGTAAACCTACATATAAGTTTGAAATGGTGTTAGAGGCCTAAGATGTGCAGTTCCACCACCATACACCAGAACTACAATTCCCGCTAAGCATTTCCCCTCACGGTTCCCCTCGGGGTAACTTTCAGAGGGATACCTTGTTTGTTATTGCCACGTAGCAAAAGACAACGTGATGGCAGCTGTCAGTGCAGCTCAGGATTTGGGAGCAAGCTTAAAACACAACTACTTCATTAAAATCTTGGAGGAGGCCCCCCTTCCCCTATAGCCTGTGGCCAGGCCTTTACCCATGGCCTGTGGTCAGCACCACTGGTAATGGCGGCCACTGCAGCCTGTCACCCCAAACCCCGCTGCAGCAGGGCCAGGGGCTCCTCACGGAGCCATCTGGGACTCGAATGAGGAGATACTAAATACTGGATATTCAGAATGCAGTACTGCACGTTACTGCTGTATGCTGAGGTAATTATTTGCAGGCTGCACTATTACTTTTCTGAAGGAACACATGGGGGGCTACGGCACTGCAGCATCACTTTCCATTACGTTTCAAGAAAACTTTTCCCTCTTATTAATGATTGATATTCAAACTTCTTACATTCCTTATTATTTTTTGATTTTTCTGTTCAAGAGCATGGAGCTGGCCTTGCCATCATTTCTAAAGTAGCCTTTCATACCTGCAACATGGTCTAAATTACCATGCAGGGGTGAGAGCATGCTGTGGGCCAGTACAGACTCTGGGCTGGCACAGCTTCAAAGGCCAGAACCAAGTGCTGTCCCAGAGACGGGAGGGGGGAAAGAAAAAAGTTGCAAAACTGGTTAAGAAACCTCTCAAACCACACATCTACTGGTTATAGAGATCCATTTACAAGAATACATAAACACCAAAAGTTCAGAATGACTAAGGATGGAAGAGAAAGGCATGTTACCTGTTGCCTCTGCTACAAAGAAAAGACAGGACAGGTCTTTGGCAGTGTTTCAGTAAAACACTAAAATCATGTAGCTTAGAAAACACAATGAGAAGAGCATAGCAAAAGACCATTCTTTTGCCTTAAAAGAACAGAAAAGAAAGACAGAGGCCCCTTTCAGGCTGTAAAGAGAACATCTCTACAAAAAGTTATAGTTAGCTCCCAGCACGTCCAACACTTACATGGAAAAAGGAAATTCCAACTTGAAAGCCAATTAACTTCTCTTCCTACTAATGAACTTGATCTAACCCAAACCAGATTATTTGGTTTGATGCTCAGAATTTTAACATGTTGACTTTGAAGTCTGATCTCTAACAAGTTTCTAATATGTCAGCTCATGCTGTCCATCCAGATCATTTTCCAGTGGTCCAAATCAATAGGATATTTTTTGCTTGTTTTAAATTGTATCGTATTTTCATGCTTTAAACTGCCAGATAGCTAGATCAAGTTACAGATGTCACTCAGTGGAAAATCCACCTCTTACAGATGACGGTCACAATAAAAACACCTCTTCGCACATATTGAAGAACAAATAGAAGCACAAATAAACCACAGTTCGAGGGAATTTAAGTCTTTTAGACCCCTCCTGATAAGAAACATTTGTGTAACACCAAAGAAATAGTTTTTGTTCACTCAGTTGTCTATATCATTCACAGCACACACATACACAGGGAGGTAAACTATATAACTCTTAGAAGAGTTCTTTCTTATTTTACAAATCCTGTGACTTGTCCTGCGTCCTGTAGCACTTGAGGCAAGCAGTGTCACTGACAGTGCTTCATTTCTTTTTATGGTACTCATTATCTCATCCCAGCTACCTGAGATCAGAATATTGGGGCTTTTATTCATGCACGTTTGTAAACAGCTCCCTGGCTAGTAAACAGCAGTTAGCTGCTAACAGTACTAATATAGAAGGCACAGAAAAGCTGTAGAAGACAAAAAGGTAGCCATCTCTTCTGTTCAGGATAGGCTGCATTTCAGGTCCCTTTAACAAGTATAATTTTAGATTAAATAGGATGGAAATTCAAAGTCCTAAATCATCGCTGAGTTCTCAGACATTTCAACATGAGCCAAGCTTTGCATTGCCATTATAGAATCATAGAATACTTCAGGTTAGAAGGGACCCACACAAGGATCATTGAGTGCCACTGGAGATCTGGAAAGCTTTAGTTTCTACCACACTGCTTCACAGACCACAAAAAAAAAAAAAAAAAAAAC
>VZTE01006487.1:643833-685661 GCA_013397775.1 Eulacestoma nigropectus | reverse complement strand
TACCACACTGCTTCAAAAACAAAAAAAAAAAAAAAAAAAAAGAAAACATAAATGGTTTGTCATGTTCATTGTTTTTTAGAACCACTTCTTCTGTTCCACCAAATCCATCAAATATTACTTTTGCAAAAACCATAGTGATATTGTTATTGTCTTACACCCTTGAGACAGAAAATGTTTCAGCAAGTGGTAAAACCTTACTGTGAAAAGCAAACAAAAACTACGGTTCATTTCTATCATTCTCCCATCTGTCTTAAAATTTATTGCAGGTTCTCCATTTTCAGTGATAAGACCCACACCTCCAATAGCTCACTGCTATAAAGCAAGGGTTCTGTTCAAGAAACTGCTTAGATAATCCATGTTCAGAAATTAGGTGGGACTGAAAACATGAAGACAAGAGGCAGGTTGACATGCAAGATAATGGCCTGATAGCACCTTCCTTCCCCCTTTCCACTACTACTACCATTTTTCACACTTACTAGTCTTTAAAGCTATCCCTCGAAAACTGGAAGTAAACTGAAGAAGGAGGGATTCTGCTGCAAAACATGGACAAGACCTGTGAAAAGAAAATAGCAGATGGCAAAGGAGAGGAAAAGGAGAGATGCACAGAGTTCTGTGGAAGGAAACTTGTTTCAATATTCCCTTTTCTTACTGAGAAGTTTATGGCTCTCGCACTACAAGATAAACTCCCCACCTTACCCACACAAACACTGTACTTACACTGTAGCTCTGTAACAGCATCTTCAGTATAAAAAACAGAAGTTACAGGAATGAAAGTACATCACATTTTAGTTCTTAATTTAAAAAGTGAACACAAGTTTTTGCCTCTCCTTTGTCATAGAACAAAAACAAATACCCAAACTCCAGCTTCTGACCACCTTTACTACTCTTTTTCTCATGCTAACTAGAAAGTCATAAAATCTATGAGACCCTTTGAAGCTGACCTCCTTCATCACATTAAACTTGAAAGCCAAATGCTATGGAGACATTATAAAAGAAAAATCAGAGGTTTGTATTTCCTCATTCAAATGGATCCAAAAAGCTAGCATTGCTAATTCTAAACAATAACTAAAGTGAAAATTTTAAAAATTCCTAGTAATACTTGTCAGAAATCAAAAGCAGCTATAGGATCTCTGTATTGAGCAAAAAAAATAATAAAAACAGATGTTACAGCAGACAAAATATTCTGGGTTTAGGAAATGAGACACAGCAGGGATCAAAATATTTTAATCGGTCACTACTTCTTTTCTGGCTTTTTCGTTTAAATAATGCATTCTGATATTTGCAATCTCCCTCCCTTTGCCTTGGTGCACACACAGACACATCGTAATTTTGTCTTCTTAATTAGCGCCTTTAAATGAATTTACAGAGGGACATTATACTAGCAACAACCCAGCTGCTAACACCAGAGCCCTCAAAAACATTTAGAAGGAACCATTTGAACTTGCTAATTTATTTATTTTTACCAAAAGGAGTCTAGCACCAGCAGTTCCCCCTAATCAAGTTTTCCTTTTCTCAAGTGAACAAGTACATGAAAAGCAAGGAGACTGGAGAGAAATGCAGTCTGAGTGGAAGACATGCAAGAAGTGACTAGAGACTAATCAAATGGTACAACTGTACTTATTTCAGTGATTTTCTGCGTCACTGTAGTCCTCTCCTCCCCTCTGATGCAGCATTAAAGCAGTTTCCCCATATCACTTTCTTCTTTGCACATAGTGGGTACCTCCTGTAACAAGTTTTATAAAATAAGATCTGAGTTACTGTACCAAGCAATTTTATTTCTATTAGAGATACCATCTTCCAGTGGTACATATATGCCCACCACAGGAGTATACAGAATATGAAAGCAAGCAGTAGACTCTGGTAGAATATGAGCAGAAAAAAATCTACAGAAAAACATTCCCAGAAGAAGAATCCAATTAACAGGTTTTTTTCCCTTCTGATTAACCTAAGGAGAGCCAATTAAGCATCAGAAGTAAGAATAATAATTGAACTTACTAGAACACCTATGTACTAAAGAAACATTTACTTCTGTCAGCAGAAGACTACAACCAATTAGATTTACAAAAATAGGTTCAAATCCCAGCCCTTTTCCCCTTGAATAAGTCCAGTATACTTGTTGGAGCCTCTTGAGATATAGAGGTACAAGGAACAAACTTTCTTGACATGTAATTAAATTAACTGAAATAAATTACAGCTTTAAAATCTTAATAAAATAAAATAAATCCCAAACTAAAACCATTTTTTAGGGTCCCATTCTTTCTTTGTATCATCCTCTGAGGGACTTTCTCCTCTGAGCATCTGGGAGCCATCATGTCAAGCTCCGGATATTAAATGTACATGAAGTTCTCTGCAGGCCTAATGAGTTACAACAGAGGTCACATTCTTCACTGCCCAAATGTAATTTGAACAATTCCTTGCAACAAGAATTGTGACACACCTGTGTATAAACACTTCTGACAGTAAAACTGACAGTAAATTTTGCTATTTCTCTTTTCTACAGCAGAAGGATCCAGAATAGCAATGTTGCTTCCCTGATCACTGCTAGTATCTGTGACTTTTTCACATTGACTGCTCTGAGTAAATTTTTCTGAGAAAGTTCCATATATTTTCACAGTAAAAACATAAGATCCGATACATGAAATATATTTTGAGAGCTTGGAAACAATCCAGCTGCTTCTAAGTTGTACTCTTAAGACTCGAGATAACAATAGGTTTCTCTAAAATATAAACAGCATGTTGCTTTTCAAGTAACTATTTTTTTCTCTGCTATAACAGTGAAATTAAGATCACCCCTCATATTTCAGGGAAAAGAAGAAAACATATTCAAATATTGTTAGATGAAATAAAACATTCCACATATGGATAAATGCTAGCTTTCTAGCATGGCAGGAAGACAAGCTGAACAGGATCATTTCTGCCAAAACCATTAGCAAATTGCCTTACGGTGATTGGCTTGGCTGCAAGTCTTAGGTTTTATGGGTTGGGGATTTTTTTTTCCTCCTCTGCTTTGTTTTGATTTTGACTTTCTTTGAGGATAGAGATATTGGGTAGGGGGAGGATCAGGGAGTTGCATTAATCCACACATAGCTTGTAAGTTAAGTCATTTCTTCTGGATTTTTGCTACTTAAGTACATCTGGCTTTGTTTAATGTCGGTTTTTTAACTGAATCACATTTTTGCTGCAATAATCTACAATATAGTAATGAAAAGCTTGAAGGAAGCAGAGGCTAAACACAATTCATCCATTTCTGCCCATTTCATACTGCTGCCACAGTTACTGACGGTGTAAAAGTGGTTTTGTCCCTTACTACTTTCCTGGAAACCGGCAAGACAGAAATATACTATAAACACGCATACACATACATACACACATATTTTCACACCACCTATCTCTTTCTGGTTTTCAGCAAGTGCCCTATTTTTTTGCTGTTTAAAGAATTTTTCTGCATTCTCCACTACGTGACATCATTTGCCATTATGTATATCCCCTGCTGGAAAGCAGCCAGCAGAGATTGTTCTGAACCCCCTTTCTCCTTCTCACCACAAACTCAGTTTCAAGCCCTTCCTTGAAACACTTAATCCTTCTGCTATTGTGAACTGAGCATTAGGGAGGAATCTGAAGCCATGACAACAGCTTGCTTCCTGAAGACTGCTCTGGGCCACTCCGGAGGCGTCCTCACTGCCCAGGCCAAACAGTTCAATGCACTCAATAACACAGCTTCTCCTCTCTATGGGGCACGGGATTTAATGCCCTTCATTTCACAAGGGAATCTCAAAGTGTCTGAAATTTGTGTTCACCTCTGGTAAATGCATGGATGTTCAGCAGCTTCTTTGGAGTCTGCCAAAGCTTCTAAAAGTTCCATCCATCTTTCCAATTTAGGTAAGAGAAATAGGTATTTTTGACTTTGTAAATTCTGGAGAATGATGATTGTGCAGAACTGTCTATTTGCAGCATTTAAATCCTTCTGTTTTGTCAATTTTCAAGTGGTTCAAATTGCAAAAATTTAATCATACTTAAACAGAACAAAAGCAATCCACAAAAATTCAGGCAAACAGCAGCTTAAAAATAATGATAATAGAAAGAAAAACAGCAAAAACATAACAAGGAAGCCTGTCACCTCAGGTTCTAATTTCAGTGGCAGTATGACAGTAGTCCAGAATAGCGCACATTAGCAGATGACAGGAAATTCTTGGATAAACAACGTGCGATTCAACCTGCAGAATTTACCAACATGGTTTCACTGAGACACTTGGCCTTTCTGAAAGGATCACCTTTATAAATCCCAAGTAATATCTAGGGTAAAAAATTAGGAATATGGCAAAATACACACATCATCATGAATAGAGATCCAATTTTTTTTCTAATAAAAGCAGTCTTTGTCTAACCTGTTGAATATTTAGGATAGTAGATGCTTGACTTCCCTTTTTCCCCCCCACTGGCTAGAATAAAGCACTAGTGGACAAGAGGTTGTTTTTTGTAAGAACTTTCATCATTTTAGATCAATTAAACTCAGAATAGAGACTTTCATTTAGATTCATGGGGTCACCAACTCAAAGATTCTGCACCTAAATGTGATATTTCAGCTACTGAACTAACAAGACAACACACAGAGCCCTATCAGTCAGCATGAACATGCTTTTTAAAAGTCATGAAAACAAACTCCCTCAGCAGCAGAGATAGGTGGAAAGCTGGGTATCCCAGGACTAATGACTTGGCATTTAAAACTAAACAGAAGCAGATAGGCAGTTCACTTTTCCAGAGCCTGACTCCTGGCAGCATGAGTGAGGCATGCACAAGGTGTTCTGCAAACTCCACTGGCTGCCTGGATTCTTGGTTCTCTCTGTGTAAGCAGCACTGAAATAAACACTCAGGAAATACAAGGTACAGGGAGTTGGTCAGAGAGAGAGAAAAATCAGGGTATGTAAACAAACTAATGAGATCAGTGCAAACAGCAATAGCACACTGTGTTTCAAGAAGCTTGTAACCTATTTGGTGATTTCAGGCTGCCCCTTATAGCACCCCTGGTCTCCTCCTTCTCACTGGGGCTTCTGGCACCTAAGCAGCACAAGTAGACGAAATATTTTGGCTACAAACACCCTCTTCAATAAATCCCGTAAGTTTAAAAAATGTCAGCATTGAAAGTTATCTGTCATACTGTACGATTGCAAGTGCATCCTGCAATCTTTTCAGTACTCAGCAAACAAAACTTATGACATATTTTATATTTGTGGATGTGAAAAAGAAGATGTTCCTTGACATTCCGTCTCCCTCTCCCAAAACTAGGATGCAGATGATAAGGGGTTTTGTTAATACTGTTTCATTATATACTCTCTTGTCTTCACTGACGAGGACTTCACATAATATTTTATGAAAACCAGAGGACTGGAGAAAACTTCTTACTACAGTACGAATGGCATATCACTGCAGAAAAAGTCTTGAAGAAAAAAAAGAAGACAAAAAGTAAAAAACAGAACAAACCAATCAAACCAAACCCCACAATCCACCAGACCCCTAACAACAGGTGCTGTAGCTGTCCATATAGTTGTGCCATTTTCCCGGGGGGTCTGTCTGAAAGTAGCAAGATCACACTGTAAAGCAGTCGTTTTTTCCTGGTTACTTTGCCAGGGGACCACATGAGACAATGAAGTAATAAATAGAGCCCGTGGGACCAACAGCAACCAGAAAAGGGCTGCTGTCATTCTTCCCTCAGTAAGGGACATGACTAAGCCCATTCCACCCATCATCTCCACTTCTCCAGAGACACAAGGGCACAGATATGAAAGGTACAATGACATCTACTGTTTCTAGTTGAAAGTGATTTTCTTTTCCCAAGAACAGGCACATCTACAGGCATAGAACAGTAACATTTCAGTTCACTATGGTGAAACCAAGGTTTACTTACATCCATGTTCATAATTATTAGAAGAAAAATAATTACAGATTTTTTTCTTGTGGTATACAATCATGCTACCCATGGAAAAGCATTTCCATTTGCAATCTTTTGCTAATTTTGAATTTTAGTCTAAATTCTACTCCACATGCAGATACACTCACTGTCACTCATACTAAAAGAAAATAATAATTAGCTACTGCATCTGAAACACCAGCCAGAAATTTTTTCCAAAATATTAACATTTTAAATGATTTTTAACCTGTGGACTCAGTTCTCTCTGAAACCAACTTCTTCACAAAAAAGAACTCTCCCTACATTCCTTTTTTTTAATTCATAAAAATGTGTCTAAGTTGTCAGTTTTAAGTGACCTGAACTTATTTACATGCACACAGCAGAGAAGAGAGTGTTTATAATAGCTCAATACAGGCAGCCCCGTGAAGCAAGCCAAGCATTCCTGCTGGTCTTACATATAATCAATGAGCCTGCAGTGCATTCACTGATGAATTGGACAATGAGACTGAGGGTCTGAGTCATATTCAATCAACTCCATTTCCAGCAGCCTGTCAGGGATGATGGCAGATCTATTTTGCAATGCTGTGCACATCAACCCATTTGGGAGAATGTGTTTTTATATGTGTGTGTGTGTGTGTGTATAAACGGAAGTGTGTACATATATAAAATAAGAATGTTGGTGCATATAGAAAGATAAATTGATGGATTTGCTCAGGAGTACGTTCAATGCAGCTCCTTGTTTGCCTTTTCTTAGCAACTGCATGTCCACCCAGAAGCCTTTTTCCAGCAATAAGAAAATTAAAGTACAGAGAAGCATATTCATAAAGCTGTGGCCGTTCAGACAGAAGATAAAAACATTACAAGAAGATGGTAGATGCTCAGCTAAAGAGATGTGTCTCAGGGGCAGACCTCTAAATGGCCTATTAGATAGGATGAGATAGTAAATCTAATTTGCCAAAACGCAGGCGTGCTCATCAACGTTTCATGCTGTCAATATTCCATGCTAGCTTGCAGCCTCGATAGAGTTCCCATAGTAATGAGCCTGAGAGCTTGGGAAGGATTTGGCTATTCTGTAGCCAGTCACCCTTTGTCTCACCAGTGAATTAGAACTCCAGAAAGTGCTCCACGCACTGGCTGAGCAAACAGCCCTTCAGGTGGCAGAGCTATGGCAACTGACCACTGATGTAAAATGCAGGAACAGTTCCAAGAAACACACGCTTCCTAGATTTTCTGTGCTGGACGAAAAAAGGATGCAAATAATATTTTTTTTTTTTTTACCTTCCAAGTTCCAAATACGGTTTCATTTGGAAAATGGACAGTGCCTTGGAAGGAAGTAGGTTGCATTCTAAGAAACAAGCATTAAAAAACGTAGTGCTGAGGAGGTTTTCATTTTTTAACTTTTTCCTCTCTTCCTTAACATTTCTTAAACTAAGGTTTTCGTTTCTTAAGCTTAAGCCTTCACCAACTTCAGGTCCCAGATCTCTCTGCAGGTCTGCTTATCAGACTTCAGGATTCTGATTTCACACTGTTTAAGGCAGCATCCAGTTCAGCAGAATATTTTGAGAAATATTTAATGCAAATGTAAACAAATGCTTCTAGCAGAACAAAAGTACAAGCAAAACAGAAGAATAAATAAATAGAGCACACAGGGTACTGGAGTGGCATGTGGTACACTGACCAGCCCTATCTTTTGTTTCTGAAGGATATTTTTCCAATTCCTTTTGGGAACCATAAGTGTGTGCTTTTGTGGCCCACATTAACAGCACACCATTGCCAAAGTGGGAGAAAAACTCTTTCAGGACCACAATCTCACTTCTTCAATTCTACCTGCTCTGATGCACATGAAATTCCCTAGTGAACTTACATAACCCATTAATCTAGCAATTAACTAACCCAAGGCCAAAAAACAAGGTACTACAGGCAATGGAGGAGCGTGGCCAGAAGCAGACATATGTCATCATAAACTCTCATAATCAGTCATTCATTTTTTACAGCCTGCTGTCCATAATCCTGTCTTGTCTCATTTCCTAAGGCAAATCTGAAGAAAGAGGGTATCTGGATGATACTATTCTAGTCTTCTGGTTATCAGAATAGGATTCCTTTTCCCACTGTTATTTGACCCAGATGCAAATGATGGGCATGGTCCAGAGTGATTTTTCTTTATCCCACTTGAGAATAAAGAGCCCTGAAAAAAACCTTTTTAGGAAGAAGAAGAGGTAAAAAAAAAAAGTCTCTACCTGGACAAATCCAAGGACTGGCCATTCTGATGCCAGATATCCAGGATGTGGATGCAAATTGAATCCCCTGCACTCAGCAAAGAGAAGTTTGTGCTGTAGGAGATACTCAGCTGACAACATCTGTAGGTGTTACCATGGGATTTTCCTGTGAGGAGCAGCACTCATCGAGGTTCAGTGTAGGGTTGTTTTGAGGATTTTTTCACCTTCTGCATAACATCAGGTGTTGACTTGCAGGCCTATTGCAGAAAACCAACTTCTAAATTTGTTGCCGCTCAACAGAAATTAGGCTTGGAGCAGAGGTGGTCCAACGCCTTTTGACAACAAAGGTCCAACCCTTATCAGTAAAAGACAAGGAAGCAAATTAGGGAGTATTAAGGCAAAACTGAGGACCATAACACTACAACATTATACCTTAATTGTCCAAAGTGCTTCCAATAGCTACTGCAAATGGCTGATTTTGGCCTACTGTTATAGAGAGCTATAATATAATTTAAAACGCATAGTCCTGGTCAAACCTGTACAGAGTCATATTAGCTTTTACGGATGTCTTGAGAACCTGACATTGCTTGATAATTAATTTCAAATGAAAAAAAAACATTCTGGTGTCAACAAACTCCTTGAAGATTTGTACTTTTTGTATCAAGACAGCATTTTCTTCCAGCAAAGAAAGCAATCAACTTGATATAAAATCTTAAAGAAAGCAGTAGTAATAAACTTTTGGTGTGAAATAAAAATCACCTGTGTTTCACACTTACTAAAAAGGAATAAAAAAACATTTTCCCTCTACCGCTGACACTTTTGCAGGACTGAGTCAGTACAAAGCCTGTACTAAATGCTGTTAAATGTTCTTCAAGGAAGAACTTTATATATTTCACCAGGATGCTGTGGGAACAGATATGAAAAATGGCTATTTCAGCAATTACCTGCTCAATGCACTTGGAACAAGCAGCTCACCTATCTGTATTCTCTTAACCATGCAAAATGGTTTCACTTTATGTTTTTTAAAGCTAGCGCAAGTTTTTCAGATTCCACTGGGGTAGATCAAGCGCTTATTAAGGTACCAGAAACCCAGATTCTGCGTGCTGAAGAATATGCCAGAATATGCCATACCATGTTATGAACAAAACTGTATTTCTACATATGAAATCATAACCTTAAGTAGAAGGTGGGTTTTACTCTGTCTTATCCTGAAATCAACGGGAGTTTTAACAATCTTGAATTTTGCTGGTATTACCAAAGCCAATAGTATTTCATAATAATAGTATGCTTTTTAATGCCTTCTCATATCCAAGTAGAGCACACACTATCTTCTCTCTGGGAAACGAGCAAAGGAGTCCTTGAATACAAAAACACTTTCTGTACTTCTGTGAGGGACAGCTCAGCAACAAAGTGGATACAGATTTTCCTAGGAGATAACCTTAACAGTGCAGAGAGAATGGTTCATACTCACAATATTTCAAAACAATGAAGCAAGAAGCATGAGCCACGGAAGGACAATTAAATAAGGAGGTAGCTAAGATACATTTCTGGGTGAGCCAAAAAGAGAAAAAAGTTAGGTCAGACAAACTATAAAGGTGGTGACAAGGAACTGTTTAGAAGCTACCTGAGGCAGTGAATAAGGTATGGATTTCAACTTGAAAGGTTTATCTTCAAACAAAACCTTAGGGTATGTGCAATAAACATGAGGTTCTAATGTTGAAATCCATTTGACGAGCATTTGAAAACATCTGCTGTTCATATTTCAGTTTTCAGAAGCTTTCATCCTGTACTTTTATCTTTACCTGTTCTTCACTGAGTTTGTAAGAGCACTCATTCTTCCAGTGTACAGTTCTCTGCCTTCTTTCTTTCACTGAGTAGCTGACTTCTGCACTTGGATTGAACCATTTCTTGTTATTTGCTGAATAGAGCTTGCAGTGTGTTCTTTTCTGGCACAAAGCAGTGCCTCTTGTGTATGTTCATTGGTATTCAGCCTATCCAAGCCTCATACATCCACCACCCTGCTTTTTCATCCCCATTTTGGATTGTGTCACAGTTCAGTTAACACAGGTACTGCAAATTTGCTTCAGAATCATTAAAAAATTCACAAAGCCAAATTACCCCCAATAAATAACCTCTGAAACCAATGCACAAATAATTGAAATGGTATATAACTAGCCCTGAATTCCCAGTGTTCCTAAATACCTGGGATACTGTTTATTCATTTAGTGATCTACGTGCCTAATTAGATTCTCTAGCCCTATACCCGTAGCTTGTTGGGGAATTGCTGGTTATGTAGGCAAAAACAAAAATCTGCCATCATTCCCATTATATCTAGAATACGATATTCCATGATTTACAATGAATGATGCTTTAAAACTAAAACCTACCTTATGAATTTTCATTTCACGACATTTCCCTTTTCACCTCTTCCCCTTCCTTAATTACAGCTAAAGAAATAGATGCATTTGATTTTTTCAATAGAACAATGGTAAAATTAGTCAACTGAATGCTACAGATTCTAGAGGTAAAAAATTATAATTCTTTTAAGTACTTTGTTCATTTTTTACATGTAGGGTTTTTTCCTGTTTGCATTAAAGCTGGAATACTTTGGTGTGAAATCTAGCATATTTCTAGTACTGCATCACATCAAGATTTTTTTTTTTGCATATAGAACAGAATTTTATTTCATATTTTAACTGTTTTCTAGAAGGCATTTGTTATAATTTTCTCACCCCAATCAGCAACAGAAATATCACAATGCTCTAATACTATAAACCAGTAATTCACAGTTTCCAAATATAAAAATTACTAATTTTTCACACAAATTTCGCAGAATACAGCTGGTTTGTTTAAGTCCGGAAAATGCAGCTACCACCTTTGTAAGAAGACAATCTTGGACTAATTTTAGCAGTCTTGCAACAGACTTGAGGCTAAAATGTGTTTGGATTGTTCTGCTACAGGAGGCAAAATGAGGCATTCCATCCCTGTGAGAACTATGGACAAAGTAACCAACAGCTGCGGCACCATGAACATCAGCTGCAGAATGAGAAAACCTGGGTGCTGCAAACATTACGGTCCTGGAGTTAACATCCAGAGAAGTCTAAGGTGAAGGAAATGCAATGGATTTCACAGCTGTGTAGTCTCAAACACATTAATACTTTCAACTTCAGTAAACGCAAACTTGCTGCCTATATCCACCAAGGTGGTGTGGTTTGGTTTGGTTTGCAAATAACTTCCCTATTTCACATGATACCATGAAAGAACAGAGTCATCACATGTCTCCTCATAATAGGGCAGAAATCTCCATAAAACCTAAGCATTGTCCTCCCTTAATAAATGAGATTTCTGGATCAGCAGTCTATAGCTATCATTGTCGATGGTCTATTTCTACATTTTTCAAGTATCCTTTTTCTTATGACAGGAAGTCACAGGAAGGAAAGGTCCTAAAAAGAGATGCAGGAGATATTACTAAGCCCTCTGGCAGGCAAGCCTGATGTCCAACGGAAAAAGAAATGTAAAAGACTTTGTTGAGAGATACGCAACTAATCATGTTTGTCACTACGGTAAAAGCAGAGAACCTTCACCAAGAACAGAAATTACTCCCCAATCATCAGAGTAGAAAGCACACAAGGGTTTAATGGTGTCAAGAAGCTATGGAGCCTGTCACACAAACTGATCCAATAGCAAATAATAGACATTTGATTTAACTACTCCATCTACTGGCAAATAATTATGGCTAGTGTGTAGAGGTGTAAGAGTTGCTTATATAAAGCTTTGTCTACAGAAAAGACTCAGAGGTATTTTTCTCTTGTTTGAAAAAGTAGCAAATGCATTATCTTTAGTGTAATTCCTTTTTGGAAAGGGAAAATTCCACTTTCCATACACTGCGGTTCATATTAATACCACATCCCAAATGGCACAGTTCCAAGCTGAGTTTTACTCGAAGGGTGTGAAGATTTTTTTTTAATCAGTATAGCTCACAAACACATGAGATTTATATGACCTGTATCATGATATACTTAACTTTTATTTGTAGCCCATCCAGTTGATTCTTACTTTGATTACCTGGGAACACATTAAATCTTATGGCAGATTACACAAACCTCCACCTTAACACTCTTCATCATAGCCAGTGTGCTAAGCCACAGTGACTTCACAAAGCAGAGATTTTCATTACTTTTCTCTTACAGGCAGTACAGAGTAGCAGAGGTCTGCAGGAACGTGTACTTCTAAGAGTCCTTCATGTTCCTAATTTTTAAGTTTCCTAATGTGAATTCAACACAACAAAACAGGCAATTTCCTTCATCCCCATGGAGGAATAAAATTTGTGAACCAGACCAAACCCTCTTCTACACCCCTTGCTAGTCTCCCAGGAAAATGTTGCCTGGGTACAGGGACCACAAACACACCGTCATGCTTCTCTCAAAAGGTCCAGAAAAGGTTTGCTAGAGCTAGGGGAGCAGGTTTTGGGAGGAGAGGGAGTGACAGTTGAAGAATTCATTGGTTGTTAAGTTAAAACCAACAGCCCACCCCAAGACAACTGCTGGAAATGTGGAAAAGCAGGTAATAACGGGCTTCTACCACTTCTGGGAGGTTTCAGCCGTTGCAGAAGCGTGGCAATCGAGTAGGAACAAGAATAATAGAATTAGCTTTTATGTTTTATATCATCTCTGGAGACACTTCTGCAAGTCCTGGAGCTGCAGCTTCGATAACAGAATTAGACCTTATAAACAAAAAATACAATTCCAAATCCACACACCACCATCTGCACCCTTTCTTACAGACTGGGTCCATGAAATCAAAGTTTCTAGTCACAAAAATTCTAATTTTTATCTTATTCACTGTCCAACAATTTTCCCTAATGCTATTTACTATGGATAAATACATCCTAGATAAGACAATTGCAATTTGGAATAGACTCACTGTTACCTCCAAGGGGACAAAGGTGATAAAGGCCAAGAAGCACCAACTCAGTTACGTATTTTATTCCACAGCTATGCTCAACACAAATGAAAAATATTGGTATAATAAGATTCAAATAGTACTAAGGGCAGGAACTGCAGTCTGATTCCCAAAATCCTTCCAATTTAAGCAAATCTGATGGCTTTTATGAGCACTGTTGGACAAAGAATAACTAACAATGATCAAACCATATACTTCAGATAGCTTTGTCAATTACTGTTTCATCGGGGTTTATAAATTTGCAGTTTAACACCTTCTGTGCAATGATTCTGGAGTGTTTGATCCGTGTGTCAAATCTCTAGTTTTACTTTACACCTATCAGGGTCAAAATGAACTCAGATATGTTTGGTTGCAGTAGTAACGGCTGGTGTGTTTTCCATAATGAAAGGTTTCACAATATAAGTTGGGATTTTTGTCAGGAAAAAGTGTTGTTGGTTTTTTTAGAAAAGTAAAAAAAGTTCTTAGAAACTTTGCTGGATGTTGCCACAGGGACAAAAAAGGTTGTATAATAAAACAACAAACTTTTCCCTTTTGCATAGCTTTGAGATACAGACAGGGAAGGTGGTGAAGCTCTCTCCTCCTCCTCCCCTCACAATGCACCCAGCAGGGAGCTGTAAGTTTACATGGAAGCTTCAGCCCTGCTCCTGGTCTCTGCTTAGAGCATTACACTCATGTGCCAAGTTCAGTGCTTAAACAAACCACTGGTTTGTTGCTTTAGCAAAAGTTATTCAACAGGATAAGAAAAAAGCACGTCGATTTTCAGTGATGATTTAAATAGCAGCACATGTTTTCAATGTTTACTCTTCTGGGGAAAATTTTCGCACTGGAATATTGGCAGCTCAGACTCTGTCCTCAGTAACATCTCTCATTGTTTCAGAAAGGATCTCTGAACTTCTTGTGCTTAAACAACTAAGACAGAAATCTTGTCCACATTTCAGGTGTTTCCCACTGGTTTAAGAAGATGAGTGAAAACCTGTTCCACTGAAATGAACAGCAAATGTTTTAACAGGGATGGGACAGGGGGTTTGTTGAATTTCACTAAATTTTTCCTACCATCTGCAAGCTCAGTGGTTATGAACTAACTTCAAAAGGAGTACATTCAGATCTTCTAAGTTTAGTACAAAGGAGAAAGACACCTAAGTGAAGTACAAAGGAGAAAGACACCTAAGTGACTTTGGCATTTCAGAAAAATATCACCTGTTCTTCTCATACAAGTGTACATTATAGACAACCTTTTCCTCTAAGTTCTGCAAAAAACTAATCAATCACATACTTCATCTCTCTGCTAATATATCAGATTTTAAGTGAAATTACAAAAACTGCTTGACCAAAGCATTAGCATTGTTAAATGAATCAGGTGAGAGTTCTCGGATCTACATTTTTTCCTAAATATATCCAGGCAAAATCTCTAAGCACCCTGAACCCGGATTTGAACATGGATTCATTTGAATGGAGAATGCACATAGTCTGGACTGGTTTTCCTGTCAGGTGCCAGAGGATGTCCCTCATCTCTGACTGTGAACACAATCGATTCTTTGTGCACTCTGCCTTGGAGATTTCAGACTGATTCTTTGCTCAGATTCAACAATTTTTCAGTAGTCTTCTCTTCCTGTGGTGGTCTCTGAAAATAATACTATTGAAAATTATAGCATTTTACCTTACCAAATGCCTCCAGGTAGGGGAAGCAATTGTTAACAAATATCGTTGTTAATTAATTGGTAGAGGTGGAGGAAGAGGAACAAGGGTCGTGTTGAGATTTATATCAGACCCAGGAGTACAACTCCTCTTCAACCTTCATTTGTTTTGTCAATATGTAAGTGTCTAAAATGTGCAAGTCTATAGCTTCTAGTTAGGGAAAAAACTGCATAGGACATATATCAACACAGCACCTTTAGGAATTTTTAAAAATTTTATCAGGAAATCTTTACGGATTCCTGACAATCCCCTGCACTTGTGCATTACCTGTTTCAAGTTATCCTGTTGAACAGCACACAGAACTTGAGCTCCAAAAAAGGAGTTCTATAGAAGTCAAGAGCAACAGTTAAATACAAACTGTGCCATCCACACTGCACATAATTATATAATGAATTACTATTAACTGTTAACACACTAGCAGGTATTAACCTAACTGTATTGCAAAAAAATTATCATATATGGAAGAAATTACCCTTAAATCACTCTAGTGAATACTGTAGGGGCTTTACCGTGTCCTTACTCCTTTTGCCATAATTGGAGCAACACTATATCCTTTGCACTTTTGGCCAACATGCCTTTGGGTCAGGCCCCTGTTCCTACCTGTGTCAGTCTAAATGTGGCAAATGGAGGAACAAGGACTGCAAGAAACATGAAGAAAAACTGTCTGTGTGCACTTATAGACCACTA
Source organism: Eulacestoma nigropectus (assembly GCA_013397775.1). NCBI lineage: Eukaryota > Metazoa > Chordata > Aves > Passeriformes > Eulacestoma > Eulacestoma nigropectus. The sequence continues at coordinate 670,196 of VZTE01006487.1, read as the reverse complement.
ACTACAATTACATCATTTGTTATGCATCCTGTTATTAACAGACAATTTAATTTTGAAAAACATATTTTAAAAAGAGGTGTTTTCCCCTGTTTTATTGCCACACATGGTAAAAGAAAAGTAAGAGGTATACCTCAATTTGGTACACATTTATCTGGCTATTACTCTCAGACTCAGAGACAGACAACCCTTTGACATTCCAATTTCATTGAGAGTTAAGACAAAAAGCAGAATTTTAAAGGAAATAAAATTATTTCACAATGAAAAAAACACTCAATATCTCAGATATATTTGATGCCTTTTTTTTGACCTTTTTTGCAAGAGCTTAGGCATGCACAGAACACTGCAGTAGGTGTTATGAATTTCAGCTAGTGCAAAACTAATTTTGGAGGCCAGAAAGAACTGTTTCAAATAGCTATTCTGCTCTCTCATGTCAAACAAACATAGCTTTCAACCAGTAGTTTCTATATCAAGATCAAATTGAACAGCTTTTATTTCAGAAAGACAGTCAAGCTTTAAAGAATTCAGTAACACATGGTAAAGGAAAAAAAACCCAAAACCACAACCAGAGGCACAAAATCAAAGGAGAGCTATTACAGACCTCAGAACATGCGGTTCATTCCAGTATCCCCAAGGCAGCATTTACTTTGACCTGAGCAGCTTGGGGCTTATGCGTATCTAGTTGGTTCTTCAATTCCCTGTGGGATGTTACTTCCACAATCTCCACTCCTTCGTTTAGGAGACACATAGATGGGTTCTGAACAAACAGCTGAACATGACCTATATCAGTGGCATCGAACACATTCCTTTGGTGTGGATACAAAAAGAGCATGTCCTTAACTTAAAATGTTAAGGGATTTGGAGCCAAGTCTTCTGGTTTTAATTATTCATATATCCTTAAAATATTTAAATTGATGACATTTCTTATGAAAGACTGAAGGTAGATTGGACAGAACAGTGCCTTTTTTTCCCCTCATTTTGCACAAGACTCTGGTACGTTGTTTATTGTTGCAACTTAAAAGTAATTCTCATTTAAAAATTGGAATGTGTTCCAATTTTTAAATGTGTTCCAACAAACAGTTCTGGATTTCTCACAAGGCAGTTCAAAGCCATCAAGATCTGAAATATCATCATTCCACACCAAATTCCTGATACTAGAATTCTATGACACTAGAAACATACCCTACCATAAAAACCTATTTCCAAACCAAGTTGTCACCTTATATTGTGAATTATTCAAATTTGGTTTTATATGCTTCATGGTATTTTGCACGTATATTAAGCACAGACAGTAGGCAACACTTGGTGGAGGGAAAGCCGAGGTAGAGTTCAGAAGGCCTGGTGCCATGGTTGGCCCATGGAAGGATGTCAAATATGCCTCATTACCATACCTCATTTCCCCACTGGAGAAAGTAATGCTTCATAAAGCAGAGCTTTCCAAGCAGAGAGGAAAAGAAAAAACAGCAGCTGTTTTACCTTAAATATGGAAAATTTTCTTCCTGCCACTCAAGTAGACTCCATATACACCTCCCCCTTTTCCCAGATAAAGGTTTTATCTATGAATTGCATCACTCAAACACTGAGATTCGTCTTTTTGGTTTTTTTCTTCAGAGCAGCCCCAGACAAGCGGGAACATTACAACTTTCAAAGGGAATGTTTGTATTTTAAGCTCAGCTGTATGCTACAATCTTTTTAGGTCAGGTCACTTCGAACAGGGGGTGTGTATAGAGGGGGGAACAACAAACATTTTTTAACTGTCAGTTGGAACTGAAAGAAACAGCATGAAAAGAGGCAGCTTAGCTATTGGTTTTGAAGCAATGGCATTTGTCTGTGAGCACATAGCCTACGAAAGGCGACAGGTTCTAAAATAATGGTACTGTAGCAGGCACTGAAATGTAAAACATATGTCACACTTCTCCCTGCTCGCAGAGAGGTTTAAAATATTTATAATGCTGCACCTTTTCCTGAAAGCTTTCTACAGCATTCCTGGGTTCACGGGTAGGTGAATCATCTCCCTAGAACTGCAAAGCTTATGCAGATTTGTTCCTCTGCATAAAAGGAAAGGAACAAAATTTAGGGTGCAAAGGCATGGCTAAGCAAAAGAGCTATTTTGTCAATATGCCTTCATCCTGATGAAATGTTTGCTTCCTCAACAGGGTTTTTTGTTTTAAACTACTGTTTCATTCACAACACAAGCTGAGGCACTGATATTATTACTTTCTAATGCAAGAACGCCACAAATTTGTCAGGAAAGTGAGATCTAGGGCTTTAAATTAGGAAAAAAGGAACATGGATCATTTGTGTGTGCCTGTGCATGTATAGGCAAGGACAAAAAGGTAGGTGATATGCTTTGTCTCTTCGTTAATGTTCTGTAGCGTGCATTTGATTTTCATTGGAGAGGAAATAATTTTTTAAGAGTAAAACTAAAAGGGACATAATCTAATTTTTCATCTAAGGAATTAGAAGGTCTTAAGAACCATCTGCTCACAAGAGATTTGAACTGTGGACAAACACATCTCTCTAACCCCAAGCTGCAAGAAACTAAAGAGTTGGCCTCTATTCACCAAGCATGTACAAAGGCTCAGATTTCCAAACTAAAAAGCTTTTTAGCAGTTGATGTAACAATATTTCGGTATCCAAAATTCCTGGAACTCTGTGAAACAGAGGCAGGTAGGATGTATGTGCAGAGTTCCATAGGAATACACGAAAAAGTTCCTTTTAAATCAAAAGGAAGCACACCCAGTCAAACATGTGCATCCTGCTAAAGACCTGGCTGAAACTAACACATTGTGAGTCAAGTCAAACTCCTGGAAAAACAAATGTTTGAAGGCATGTTCTGGCCCCTCGTTTGCACAGTGACTTGGAGGATGTATGGATCTCAGTAAGAATAGAGCACAAAACAATGTTTCTGTGATTCCTTGTTCCACTTTGCCTTCTCTTACTAGCAAGGGCATTAGCAAAGTTTGTAGAGGTTTCTTTAGAGTGGCACTAAAGCTCCTCTAGATGTTACTGCATTTAGTTAGAACTGCAGCACTAAAAGTAGGATCAGATTTATGACTGAGATGAAACTCACAATTAATTTAAAAGAAATTATAGCTGAGTATATCACATCTCATTTTACACAATTTTGCAGCTCTCTAGATAGCACAACACATCCCAGATAGGCCAGAGAACGCAGCTGAAGTAGAGCTTTGTGCTGCCACAGTAGACCTGGATGTCAGCCATTCTCCCAAACAGAGGTGATACCCCTTCAGTTCCCAGCAAGCCTCAGCAGCTTTCCCCTCACTTCCTGCCTGCAATCAATTAGTACTTCCATGCTCTGAGACACCAAACAAACAGTCAAAATAAGAATTAGAGAATGAAACAAAAGTGTGGCCCCGAATCCAGCACAGGGAGTATTTTACTAACAGAAACAGGGGAAAAGCTCTAAGAAACTGAGTGAAAATTGGTTTGGACTATACACATTAGACTCAGAGATAAATGAGCAGTATTAACGCAGATATTAAAAATACATTGTACATTCCTGTCTGAAAGTCATTGCAACGGGGTCCTGAGCAATTCCTCTTTAATTCTGTTTTGCAACTGCTGCCAAGGGGGTTGAATCCTTAGGTTTCATTAGCAAAGGTAGGATTACACACATGTAAGGAAAATTGCACACAAAACATAATCATTTTCAAAATAAAATGCACAGCAAGGAAGTAAATTATGAACTGAGTGTCTTGGTGTAAGCTTGTACCTATGATGAATGAGAAAAAATTAAGTCACTCCCTTGGTAGAGCAAATTATGTGCACCATGCCACTTATGAGGTACAGTTTTGTTCCTTGCACATTTGCAGGTGTTAGCCTGTAAAAAAGGGTAATGCCTTCCTCTTAAAATGTTCTTGATTTGAAAAAGGGAAAAAAAACCAGTGTCATTGCTATGGTCCCCCACACAACAGGAAATGGGTGGAAAAGGAAGTTGCACAAATTTAAAAGACACTTCAAGCTTATTCACTGTATGAGCATAACTCTATACTGTTCTAGTCTGTGAATTTCTAGTGTATACAAATTTGAGGCCATGAACTGAAATCTCAGCATTGCATATATTTCTGTGTAAAATTCTGACTGTTGAGACAGGTATGGAAAATTGAGGATCAAGGATATATGAAAACACACGACAGGCATTTAAACATATAAAAATATTCACTGAATTTTCTTCATCTGCTCTTTTCTTACTTCTGCCTAAATGCTACCAGACTGGAAGTTAGGAAATGGATTCCAATACAATTCATATATCCTACTGAATCCAGTGTTAAGACTCTTCACAATTTCCAGAAAAAATAGTTCCTCATAATAATTCTGATCTGTTAATCAGAAAACATTTTTATGCACCACATTTTCTTGGGCCCCAACAGTAGCAAAGTTACTGAAATATCACCAGAAAAGCATATTCAAAGATGAGCTGGGACACATTCAGTGAATTATTTATCACAGTCAAGATTCCAAACAATTTTTAGTCCAGTGCAACTCACTTAAGTTTGTATTAAACTTAGCCAAGCATCTAAAATGGTATGTATCAGAACCAAGCCTATGCAAATCTGCTCTTATGTGATGCTAATCATTCAAGAGCAATAGGCACTCCATACTCAGACACAGGCTATTAGCAGCCTCTAGCTTTCTAATTGAAAAAAAGAACAAAAACCAACAAAACCCCAACACTTTTCCCTGTTTATTCATCCCAATATGTTCCCCACTTTTTTATGTTCTTCACACAGCATTTGTATGAGCACTCACTTCCTTTTTTAAAATTATGCTTTGCTTCATCTAAGAATCAAGTACCTGAAGAACTTTTTAAGTATCTGGTTCTGTAATAACGTTTACTAAACCATTTCCTTCCCTCCACAGTGAATTACTTCTGGTGCACAGTAGCAATTTGGACAGCAGGCTATGCAGACGAATTTTTGTAGATAATTAGCTGAGAGGATATTCAGCAGAAGTGGGTCATACTGTACTCGTTCACAGATGGTTCAATAGAATGGATTTCAGCACATCCACTTCTCTAAATGCATAACATTTTGAAAGAGGAAAGAAAATGGAATAATAAATAATTTTTAAGGTTTATTAAATGCTAAAGAATATATCCTTTTACTGTAGATAGATAATAGAGAGACAAAGGATTTGATGTGCAGTGAATACACTGCTTTGTGAATCAGTAGACAAAGAAAGGCGTTTTTAGAAGAAGCTCACCAAGCAAGAGGCAGAGCAACCACTGCACATAAAGACTCTGCTGCCTTACAGTTGTCAGTGAAGTCTGACCAAAACTGTCATTTATCTATACACACACACACTTAGCTACAAATCCTACTGACTTACTGGATAGCACCATGTTTAGGCTGTGCATTCATGGGGCACAGGCTGCACTCTGGCTTGAGAGGAAGCTGCTGCTTCCAGTGCCATTTCCTACTGCAGCAGGACTACATCATCACCCAACCCCCATCTGAAGTCCAACAAAAAGAGTCACTACAGATTCATTATAAATTCAAAAACACAGCTCTTCATTTTCCTACAACAGCTCCACATGTAGATAAAACATCCTACAGAGCCCAGTGACAAACTGCACAAAGATACTAAGAGAGGAGATACAAATAACCGAGCTACTAAATCCTTCAAGTGTTATTGCCAGTCTTTAAAACCACCAGTGGAAATTCAAGGACTTCACAATACTTTGGAGTCCAATCTCATTCGTAACTTCTTGTTTTTCCACAAGTGTGATTATATCGGTGGCATTAAAAGATGGAGAAATCTTTCTGTGGCGTTTGTTGTAGAAACAGTTAACCTATTTTCTCCTAGCAACAAGCTGCTGATATAAAATTATCACTGAACAAGATTTACTTTCAGACCGTGAGACACCCCCATAAACTGTAGCCTAACTGTGCTCTCAGAGTATTACAATGGTCACGGATGTTCATTCTGCAGTTTTTCTGTTTCAGTGCTCAGACTGTTTTGAAGACTGTTTGCAGAGCAGATATTGTAGAGAGAAATTAATGATATTATCAAACTTTCCAAAACATGCAATTGAACAGATACCCTATCATAAAGGGAATATGAGAACTCAAATGTTAGTGTCAGGTATTAAATCACTTTTTGCCCTAAAAGATATACCTCTAACAAAGGTTTGTTACAAAGAAAGGAAGGTTGGGACTAATTACTTATTTCATATTTATGTACACAACCACAACAGGATTCTCTTGCTTGATGGTGGCTCTTAAGATTTTGATGTGCTTATCAAAAAGTTCCCCCCAAAAACTTGCATATTTACAAAATGCTGAATATAATTTTTCTGTAGTATCACTTACAGAGTATCACACAAGTAGTGAACACAATCACAGACATTAGATTTTGCCCAATATGAATTTAAAACGTGGTCCAACTATTCAAATAAATAATCAGCAAATAATTTAGCTATCTGCATTAACTGCCATGAAGTCCTTGATTATTATGCTCAGTTATTTTTTCACTGTACCTTTCCTGGTCAAAGAGCATTGGTACATGGTAGCTACCTTACATCCCCTACAGAGTTTTATCCCACACAACACCCTGCCCGATGAACTTTCTGTAGTAGGAAAATGTGTTCTTCTCAGGTACAAGCAATGTCAAAAATTAGTGTGTAAGGTGGGACTGAGCACTTCCATAATGTCTGCACTAAGAAGTTACAACTTCACTGTTTGACATTTCACTGTTCTTGCACTGAAACTTACAGTAATTTACCCTTTCCAACATAACTGTTAGAAGAAAAAAGATTGAAACACATGGGGAGGGAGGAGAGAGGAAATGTGCCTTCCAGAAGAGCAATTTCAATTCCAGGAAAATAAGACTGAGCTTTAGAGCTGCACACAGAGTGAAGCACTTAAAAATCTATAAACCAGTGATTTAACAAACCACTAACTAAAAGGAGGCATTTGATTATATAAAATTACTAAGCAGATGCCAAGAATGCTGTTATGGTTTCCAATCATTTACTGCCTAAACTTCACTCCAAACACTCCCCTAAGCATCTCCAAAATCTAGCCAGCACGGAGGTTGGGAAAAAATCTGGGGAAGTAGGGGGACATGACATGACACCAAACAAAAGCCACCACACCCAACTTATTGTCTCTTTCCAGTATCTTCCACTCTGACATACCAAGAAACAAGATATTTTAGCAAATCAAAGAACCAGCACCTAAATCAGAAAGAACTGGTTCAAGAAGGTAGGAATTCATTAAACCTAATTTGTTACTTAATTTAAAAAAGGGAGGGCAGCAAATTAACAAAAAAAGTAACAGGCTTACAATCCCTTGAAGAGTTTGACTATTAAACTTACTAATAATGCTTAAAATTCACCTGTCACTCATTTATACAAATGTTAGCTGAACGTGGATAAGAATCTAAGATTTAAATAAAATCATCATTCAGTGAAACATCAATCCATAATCATCTATAATTGTTTCAAATATTACACTCTAAATTGTTTTAGAGATGGCTAAGATGCAATAAGGCTGACAGTTTGCAAAACAAATGATCAGTGTATGCATTAGGCCTGGAAGTTGTGACTTGCAGTATAAAATATACATGAAAGGAGAAAGAATTTAATCATTCACCACTGCATAATTCACAGCATTTTTCTGCTTTTTTTTGTCATGGTGTGTATCCTGTAGAAGATCTTGCATAATTACATACACAGTACAACATGATGAAGTTGCTATTCTGAATTATAGGTTGGTGCATTGTGTATATGTACTTGATAGATAGAAACAGCCATAGTAAGCCACAATCAGTACAAAGAATATCTGAGGGTGAATACAGTCACATTCTCATTCCCTTAGGAAAAATAGGTCTTTCATGGATTGCTCTTTCCCAAGTGGTCATTTGAGCTTAATTTTCAAAAGGCATTAACAAAAACTTTGCTGAATTGGGGTATTCCTCTTGGGTGCACATAAAAAAAAATATGATAGAATGTTGAGTATTTTCTTCCAGAAAACATGTAGCTGATTCATTCTAATGATGTCCCTGGACAGTCATTCAGGGTTTAGTGAGTGTATTCCATCTTACATCAAAACATTAGGAATAAAGGCACGTGCTGTTTGCAGTTTAATTATGACTCATCTCACTTCTACTTTTTGCAACCCTTCACACTTCTTTGTGGCAACTAAATAACAGGAAATATATACAACTAGATGTAAAGTACCACCTGGTATTTTTTAAACACTGTCCGTCATTCTCACAAAGATAGGGGAAGAGAAGTGTTCTTCTTTCAGTTCTATTTCTTTATGCAAGAAGAACGGAACATATTATGAAGAGAACAAATGAAGGACCTAATAAAATGATTTGCACCTTGCATGATGTACAGAATCAACTCACCATTGCTTAAAAGTAATCAAGTCAAGTAATGGGAACAAATTTTACTTAAAAGCATTTCATGATCTTACAAACAGTAACATCTGATAGACAGTGAAGAGATTCAATCCAAGCTGGCCAGGATTATTCAGAGCTCAGAAGCCTCAGCTCTCTCATGGGTCAGAAAGAAAATTCCTCTATATTTTGAGATGCTTTAAAGCAGTGCAAGAATTATGCCAAGGGAACAGAAAGGAGGAAGGAAGATTATCTCAGTTTGTGTTCACAGACAAATACGGAGGGACTGCAGTTATTCTGAAGGGGCTCTGTAAAAGTATGTGGAAGTATTCTATTTTTTCACAGCTAGTCCTCACTCCCCTGTGTCCATTATACATGGAGTGCACAGGTTACAAACCCCACCAATGCTCAGAGAACACAGAGTGCTCACTGATACTGCTGCTCCATGAAGATGCCATTCAGTGTGCACAACTGCACACCTGCTTTCTTATTTAATGCTTCCCTGTTCTTTCAGCTCTGCTGCTGTAGGCTGCTGCTGAGTAATGTCAACCACCTGCAGTGAATTCCATCACAAATAACCTATCCTCCTGTTGCTTAATGCAAAGCCAACAAAAATGCAAACACTTGATTTCCCACTGTTCTCAGCTGCTGTTCTGGGGAGCAGTATGAGTAAACTAGCTCACTTCCCAAAAGATAAGAACTCCCACTGCCAGATTTTTCTAGGGCTTTAGGGATCCACTGAAGGGAGATGGAAAAGGAGGAGGAATATGAAAAAGAAGATTAATTGAATGACATATTTCCTTACAGTTTTATGCCTTTCAAGAACACTAGAAAGTACCATGACTTGAACTGACCCCCTATATGAAAGGACATTATATTTCACCCAGTCATCCCTTGCTACTCATGCTTTGTTAGCTTATCTTCCAATTTTGATACAAGAATCCATCAATTCTCATGGTATTCTATTCAAAGGGATAATCACATTATCTGAATGATAGATAAGCATGGATCTCTATAATCTATGTATACAAGCCAGCTCTAACACAGACCTCTCTCCATATTAGCCATTATTTCTACAATGCCTTGAACACATTTCATAACCCACTACAGGGTGCCTCTGTATTCTATCAACTGCCCAGATGTAGCCAGGCACCTGACCAGAGGCACAGAGGAAGAATTGTTAATTGCTGAACTACAGGAGACACCAAAAAATAAATGCCATCTGCCACCCACCATGTCCACTGAAACACCGTGCAGTGATAGCAGTCTACTTCAACTCTCTGTTCCTAATTTCCCTCCCTGGTGTTCACACAGTAGCTACTTCAGGAATGGTCTGCTACACTCAGTGTACATTTGCTGTAGGAAGACACTGAATGCAACTTTATTTAAAATTAACTCATTGATGCCTGCAATCAAATGTCAAGGCTGCAACTTAAATATATGAAATCACGTGCAAAACTATTATAGATGAGCGACTTGGAAAAACTCCAACACTTAAAATTAATGCCTGCAAAAAAGTCTGCCTTCACACACAGGGATGATTCACGCAGAAGACAGGTGTCAATGGATATATATAACTTGTACAGTTACAGAATGAATCAATTCCTCTTGTTTCTCTAGGTTTGCAACAAGATGCTTTTTTACCTCAGAGTAGTGGGGTTTCCACAGCATTTCTAGGATATGCTGCTTCCATTTCCAATTTCCTCAGTGGAACCACACACTGCCAGGTGCCAGATGCACTACTCAGCATCTTCAGGCAGTATCAAAGATGCTCTTACTCTGCAGTTTCCCCCAGATTTCTTGGTGCAAGGTAGAACCATTTAAACGGAAATCAGGACAACAGTAAAAACCAGCAAATTAAAATTTAGCTCAGTTTTAGCACACACTTAATACTGCTACTGATTTGAGAAGAACTGATGACAAAATTATTCTGAAAAATACAAATAGCTTCACTATTTAACACGTTACCTCTTTTGTACCATGTTGTTTCATGGTACAAAAATACAACTGTTTATTCAAGCAAGGTCCTGGAAAGACAAAAGCTGCTAAGGATTGTTTAGTAATGGTTAAAACCCCCAAATCACTGCATATCTACTTCAGCCATACTCAGAGTCCCTAACTGACTCCTGCACTGAATTTACTGCAATGTAATATCTGATCTGAAAATTGCTTTGTAACAATGTAAATGCATTTATGCTTCAAAAGGAAAACACAGTATTTTAAAATTTTTTTTGCAGTTAAAAAAAACCCAAAGGAAAAGAGGAAGTCCAAGAGACAGATTTGATTATAGTCAGGAAGGATGAACACACAGTCTTTGATTATCATGAAAACAACTCCACAGGCCTGTGACAACTTTGACTTAAAAGTAATAGTTTAAATTAGCAGCAACCAAAAGACACTGGTACATTAAAATGTACATTGACAGTAATCTGATTTTAGCTAAGTAAACAAGGTAGCAAGAGTTGGGTTGGTTTATTTTTGTTTCAAGAAAATATTTACTGTGTGCAAAGAATGAATTTAATCTTAATTAACATGTACAAAATTGAAATTGTTATTGGACCTTTTCTTAAACATTTTCTATCAATAATGAAAAAGGCAAATACACACCTTTTATAAGCACTGCCCTTATGGAATAGAGTTCAAACAGACAAGAGAAAGGAATTGGAGGAAAGACACTTTAATTTCTTTCAAAAGCACAGGAAATGAATGAGGAAAACCTGGATGCTCATGTATTCCAGCAATTAAAAGATACAGTGATTAGGAGTTATTTCTCTGACTCACAGCTGTGGAGGAACTTGGCAGAACTATGCTGAAATAATAAAAAATACCTTAGATTAAAAAGAAGTCTATGCCCAAGAAGGGTTTGCAAAAAGATTGCTATCACTTAGGGTTTATTCAAAGACTTTCCTCATCTCTCCCCATTAATCTTCCCATATTCTCAGGATTAAAAACATTCAGAGAAAAATGCAGCATCATGCAGTAGGAGTACCAGAGGGGACTGAGCTCAGAGCTGTCTAGATTCACCCATCAAGTAGCAGATATATAAAAAACTGGGCAAAACCACTTTTGCTTTCTGAGCAGCTCCATGGCCTGGGATTGTTACTGCAACAGCAAGTTTAGTTTTGCAGGTCCTAGAACGAAATTGCTGCAAATAGTCTGATACGACAGCCTTCAAAGTCATCCCATGCTACTGTGTCTCTTGGTCAGACTAAAAGTCCAGCAAAACTGAACAGGAATCCGCTTCTGCTCTCATACCAAGTTTTTTGCCCTTCTAATTTTATGTGGCTCATATTCTGAATTTTTTGTGCCACAACAACAACTGGAAATTTTAAAATTGGCAAGAATTTCAAGCGTTCTGTTTGCTGTAAAGACAAGCTTATAACAATCCAAAGTAGTTTTTGAATTCAAATGGGAAACATCTGATCATCCTTCTCCCTGTACACACTTTTCCCCCCAATGTGCAGCACATGGAAAAAAAACTGGGAAAATTTGATCCCCACTTGAGGTGTTTTTCCTTAGCATTATTAAAGGTAGAATTGCTGCAACAAGCTCTGAAAAAAAGCCCCACAAATTAATGCAAAGATGTTTAAATCCATAAAAACATCATCTAGCTAATTCCTGCAATATTTCTTCATTCTTTCATCTCTAACCTTTTCTGGTTTTTAACGTCTCCTGCTTCAACTTATTTATTCCACCAGGAACCACAGTAGAAGCTTGGATAACTAAAAAGCAAGGAACAAGTCTTCGGACTCCTCAGGGACAGCTTAGGGCAGAGAAGGCACATGGAAGCCCTGTTGGCATGTCAGCTAACAGGCTAAACCCTCAGTTTCGTCAATGAGAAAACATAGTGCCTGCAAAACCTAAAGCAGCCTTAGAGTGATAGCTGCACACACACTCACACAAAACACTATTCATAAGCCCAGAGCCGAGCTGCAAAGGCAAGAACTCCAGCATCACATTTCATGATGGTAGCGCTGCTTACTCAAGAACAGTCTGCAAAAGCTTTACCAGCATTTTTCTGAAGAAAAAAGTGCTGCTAAATCTAGAGGACAGAAACAGCTACAGGAGAACAGTGATTTGTTTAAACCACTTATTTTTTCATCCACGTGTAGAAAGCATGGTTACAACTATCCATAAGAATCAAAAACAGTACCAACTGTTACTGAACCCAATAAGCGACTGCTCAAAAGACACAAACAAAGTTCCCTTGGGCAAACTGCCTTAAGCCTTGCACCTCCTTGGGCTACAGCTAGAGCCAACCAAAGCTCACATATAAGAATTAGTGGGAGTTACTGTTGGATACAGCCAGATGGCAGAAGACGGAAGGCCAAGACAATTTGGCTAGAAATGAAACCTCTAACAATAATTTTAGAAGTATCATTCAGCATTTTCTGCCTCCCTTAACAACTGAACAACAGCCCTGCAGCAGAGCATGGTGCTCCAACTGCCATTGGCTTCTCAGGCAGTGCCAGCACACATGCAGCTGGAAACTCGGGATTTGAGGACCTACAACCAAACCATAGATGACAAGAAAAGAAACCACTGCTACTTCAAAGGATCATCGTACCAGAGTCAAGGAGCGAGCGATGGTGCTTTCTACAGGAGACTGAGGGATTTTCTCAGAATCCATGCAATGCGCAGCAGGCTGCCAAACTCCAAGCATACAAAGAAAACTCTAAATTAAATAACTATACAAAAGTTCGGCAACACAGTGCACATGGTGAATTGTGTGAGCCTGTATACCAAGAGGTCAGTTTTAAATATATTAAAAGAATCCAAATGTTGCAAAATAAAATCTGTTTTGATCTGCTACATACATGCAGTAAGACCTCCTTGAAATCTCTTATATGGTGCAATACATATGATATGCATATTGCGTCACCCAAGTTGCTTTTCTCAAATATTTTAAGTTTTGCCTGAATGGCGATATTCCTGATGTAGAAACTTGTGCTAAGAAACCATAGATCTGCACATCCAGACACAGTGTTTTTAGTATTGCCTTAGCACACATTAAGAGTTTTTAAAACTCAAGAGAACTGGTCTAGTGAGGGATTTGTTCAAACTAAGCAGTGGCCACAGCCAGTTTTCCACGTACGAAGTGTGAGCCCTGTAAAGCAATAAAATTAAATGTCTCGCAGTATTGAGCAGGACCTATCCACAATTCACCCAGATCTGCACTGGCTAAGTCACAAGCTTTGGCTGTGGATCTAAATGCAGGATGGATAGATATGGTCCTAAGGTATCAGCCTAAGACACAAACTGGTCTTACTCCCTGTAACTTCTGACACAGATGGTCAGAAATAGCTAGTTTATTTACATATAACCCAAAACATCCTGTCAAATCACAACACTGTAAATTATTCTTTTCATCAAATCCTTCTTTTAAAGGCATAAGGACAATTATAAAACTCTTCTGCTGATTTTTATTTTTTATTACTACGTAGGCTTGGATTTGCTTTCTTATCTTGTTTTACGAGATTTGTTTTATCTTTGGCCTAGAACACATGGAAATACATTTATCTGGGTATTCTCTCAAGCAGCTCTAAAATGGCACGGTTAGTTATAAACGCGTATTAAAATGGTAAATAAAGGCAGGTGGTTATACCAATTTCAGTTATGTACGCTGATGTAGACAAGCTACAACCAACCCTGCATACACATTTACACACATCAAGTATACAATTTTTCTTAATCTACAATTTAATTCCTATTTTATTTCTACCTGTTTGTGACTCTTGTTAGAAGTGTAATATTGGCCAACACAATATTAAAGCTACAATGATGAAGGACTGTAGTATCTGGAATGAAAAGCAGCATTACTGTAAATCTATTTTGTAATTTAAACTTCACAATGAAAGTTACAAGACCACACACTCCTTTGCTCTGCCTTTTGGGAAATCACTGGTTTATATTACCACACTGGGCACTTAATTCATACTCGTGATCTCAGTTAAACAAGAGGCAGACACCAGAGAGTGTTAAATACAATGGCACGCACATTATTTTTTAATTGTCTTCATAGGGATAACAGTCCAATCTCTCTGGACTGTTACTGTGCTTCCTGAGCCAAGTAGCATTCCTGAACTTAGAAAGACTTTCCAGATTAAAGAAAACAAACATCTCTTGCATGCCTCGGAGAATACATAGTCCGAGGAGAAGGAAGGAAAAGGGAAATCATCTACAATTTAGAACTGATTTATTTACCACAGGGAAAAACAGATAGAAGGTGTGAGACTTTCAGTTCTAATCCACTTTATACACGCAAATCTATTTGAAACACGGCGTGATGTGCTATCAATGAGTCCATTTCCCTCTGCCTTGCTCCTCCCTGCATAAAGCCACCCCTGTCATGCTGTGCACTCTGTGGGTTTCCTCAGCCCTCCAGCCCTACCTGGAAATGCTGCTTCTGTTTAAAAACATTCAAAGCCACCTTTCTTCACCCATTCACCTCTCAGGAATTGGGTGGACAGAACCAAGACACTTCCAGCAGGAACTAGTCCCTTCCTTTATTTGGAGAAAGTAACATTAAACAGGCAAACCCTGCAATCACAGCCCTGTTTTGCAATGAAATAGCAGATTTTGCTGCCAGTTTGGGGTCAGAGGATGGGAGCCAGGATGCCTGACTGGAAAAGGTGAAAAGAAACAAACCCTATGTAGATTACAAGTGTGCACACACACATTGGGAAACAAAAAAAATCCTACTTTGGATAGTTGCAACAACTGCCCCACATGGCTCGGCCCTATGCTGTTAACACCGAGCCTCGGAGAAGGCTCATGCTGGACTTCATTCCCAGCATTTGCTTGCTTGCGTTTCTGGAGATCACCACCATCTAAAAGGATTATAATTATAATGCAAAATATCACGCATTTTACCTAAAGACTGTACATGTGTAGCTTTATTTATCTTCACCCTCCTGTTATACATGCCCAATTAGTTACAGCAGGCACACCAGTACAACAGGAATGTTTCCTATGCAGTTTCATTTGCTAAATAACCTTTGTGACAGTTTCTTGGCAAGGAGTGCAGCAGAGAGGTTAACATATGTTAAGAATACATACAGCAGGCATTCCTAGTTAGAATGCAAGTAAATAGGAAACATCACAGCAGTAGCATTTCCCATGCCCACCATCCAAGTGAGTTGATTTCAGAAGTTCAAGTCAGATTTCAGCAGCAGAATTTGCCACTACAAAAAGGGATCTTTGTCCACAGATTTATATTCAAGAAGTTTGAGCTATCAAGCTCATTAATGATCCTAATCCATAACCAGCCTCCTATTTCAGATACAGTGGTCTGAAAGGTAAAATTACAGGCTGGGTGAGGTAAAAATGAACTCTGCTTAGAGCATGGGACTAAAAGAGAAAATTCTTTTGAATATAAGATCTGGAATTGCACAAACCATAAAGGTCTTCAGGTCTTCAAGGTATATAAAAGATACCATTTGCTTAGAAATTGCTTCTCTGTTAGCATCAGGAACAGCAACATTCAAGGTTCTTCTCCTGTTCTTGTCACAACCATGTCTTTTCTTTTTCCACACTGGAAAATGCTCAGGTTGTCCTTCCCCACTGGCAGGGCAGTACACAAGTGTCACCGTGTACTGTCATCACTGCCTGAAAGGGTGAAGGGCTTAAGAATGGAGGTTTCTTAGAGGTTGAAAAAGTTTCTCTGTCCCCTGAGAGCTGCCTGGAAGAAAGACAGCTAGGTGAAAGGTGTGAGGAAGGGAGCCCTTGGTCTCATATGCAGTATTCAGAATCATCTCTTGATTCTTGTCTTTATAAGACTGTTGGAACTACCGTAACCTTCCCTACACTCTTATACAGAGAAACCCTGACAGTGCCTTCCTTACCAGCATCATGCAAACTACCTTAACTCCTCCAAGATCCCCTTTCTCTTGGCTGCTGCAGAAACAGACCCTCTCCTTCCAACTCCTCACCTGTATCCCAGATCCCTATGGACTCACTCCCAATCAGCAACTCCAGCCATTGTTTGCTCTGTCCATCCATTCCACTCATACCATAAATGTGCATTTTATCACCCTAGGGGCAGTCAGCCTTGAGCTGATTGAGGTCCCAGGTTCAGCCTTTTGCGATGGGACTCCGGAGGCAAGACCCAACACTTTTCTCTCAGAAAATGACAGTTGTAAGTGATCCTACTTAAGCCAAACTGAAAATAAAAATTAGAAACCGTACATATATGAAGTCTGCTACTCTGCCTTCTTGGAATACTTACATGTCATAATCTGTCACCCAACTGCACTACATAAGAATTTTTTTTTTACATTTTTTTTACATTTTTCTTGTGTCACAAGAAAAAAAACCGAAATTATTACTGCCAGCATAGNTCTGTCACCCAACTGCACTACATACTGTGTCACAAGAAAAAAAAACTAAATTATTACTGCCAGCATAATAGAGTGAAATTTTCTTAAGTATCACAGGGAAAAAAAAGCTAACTTAAGGAAGAATTTGAAGGAGACAAGAAGGTACTGGAAGAAAACTAGAAAATGCTTACCAGAAAACATAGCAAGTGGGTGATAAAGGATGCCATAAGAGGCCAATTAGAGGCCAGTCTTAAAAATCTCAACAGAACGAGTGAATGGTAGGTTAAGCAGGGATTGAATGTGAAGGGTCTTTGAAACCAAGACAAGTGCCCCTTTTTTGGTACAGACATTTTTCCCATACTGTCATATTTTTGCATGTTTCATAAAACCTGGAATTTTTACTTTAACAGTAAAGTTAACTTAAAAGAATCCTAGGAGTGTTTGCTGGCCCTCAGCAAGACATGTACATAGATAGTGCCCAAGATGCAGGGCTTTCCTGGACAAATCCAACACCCTGTGCACAGGGCATTCCACTTTTTCTATGCAGCTTTTTATTTAAGTTGGGGCTTACGGTTAACAGGTAATTAATTAGCAATGAAAAATGACCACAGAGAACTTTTAAGGCTGAAAAGGAGAGAAAGAATCTTAATGTAGCCACATAAGCATGTTATAGGACAGTATTTGTGAGGATTATGTGTAAAACCACACACAGGATCCTTCATCAGAAAAATCCCCAATGTTAACTAAAAAAATCATATTAAGGAGTGTCCCTTAATCATTACAGACTTGTGCTTTATTCTATATTTCATATTGGAAGTGTAGTCTAGACAAATTGATTTCTTGTCATTACCTATGCAATCACAGAAAAAAAATGGATCTCTTGAGAAAGTTCTGGGCCAAGTTTGGATTTGCCTGGGCTACTCTGGAAAATCTAGTGTCTTTTACAAAAACATCAGGAAATGAGCAGAAAATTAATCATGACAGAGACCTGCTCTTAATGTTTTCCAGAGTTTTCAGTTTTATGATGGCACAACGCTGGCATTTGGAATGAAAATTGGCTGTTTCCACAGCCTTTCTCCATGAGTCAACTGCTAAATTCCTCAAGGAAAAAAAAAAAAACAAACCCTGACCAGAATATTCTAAAAATCCCACCAAGAGAATCCTTCCTTGTCAATCACTGTTTGAGTCTACAGACACATGTACATTTTATGCTGGCATAAACCAGCACTCATTACTATTAAGAATGCTGCTGTTCGCCCCATTAAGCATTCCAACCTATACATTGCTCAAAGTCTTTGAGCAGTCAACCTGTGAACTGGATTGGAGCTAAAGCTGCACACTCTTTTGGAAAAGGGAGGAGTTGAGATGATTTTTGTATTGCTGTCATTCCCTCTATGGCCTCACACCCAAAGCCTGCTCACTCAGCCTGTTTAGACATTGCAGAGGTGGGTGGGAATGACAGGAGTTAAGAAGCTTTCTTCTCACAATACATTTGCTCAAATTTTTCGAGTTTTTGGGGATGTGCATAAATCTCAACATCACCCAAAATAACTAGGCTAAACACAGATGCAGGTATTTCCTAAGAGATGTCTGACCTTGCTACCTAAGAGCTAGTTGAGTTATGACTACAGATAACTCGATTCTTTATGACTTGGTGGTAAAAGTGTTACACAGCAGGTCACACAATAATAGCCCCCTCAGAGCCATTTCCTTACTTGCCCAGGTCCAAGGAAACTCTCGTCCCCCTTGCCCAATCTCCTTCCTTTATCCTTGTTATTCCTTTTCAGTCATTCCTTCTGCTTCTCTTACACAGTTAATAATTTTGTTTTGCCCTCTTTCTGAAGGCTAAAATTGTTAATTTTTGTTTATTCTTTCCCCAGTATCTGTTAGTTTGCTTCACCATCCATGTAAGTTCCTTCTAGTACCTATTTTACCTTCCTTTAAACTCCCAGATGCACTTGTGTTTGTTGTTCCCTATTTCCCTGATCTTCTGCTCCAGCTTTCCTCTACAAACCTGTCCGTTGCTGCTTTTCTCACTAACTACCACATAAACAAGTAGTCTGCAAACAGAATGTTCTCTGGTATTTTCCTGGAAGCATTATATCATCTGTTCTCAGTATGGAGGGCTGATGCCAAAAAATGAAATAGCTCTACCAGAACGGACAAAAAACAGTTTGCTGATAAATTCGGACACAGCAGAAGAGACAAACTCCCAAGAGACTACAACCTCCTTTCGGGTATTTCTAGAGAGAAATGAGGACGCCCCCTTAAGCCTCCTCTTCTCCAGACTAAACCACCACAATTCCCTCAGCTACTGCTCACGGAACACATTTTCTATACCCCCTTCACCAGCTTCATTGCCCTTATATATCTGATTTGTCTCTTTCTCATTTTAGGAGATGGAGGGAGGACCCTTAACATTCAAGCCAGGCTTTCTACAACAGCAGGGTTCACTACCAGAATATTTGCTGAAGAGAATTCTGAACTAGTCAGGTAACTTAGTAGTCAATTACTAGAGCAATTTAATCAAATATAATTACTAAGAATTATAAATTAATAAGAGAAGAAGCAACAGTATTTTATTTGTATTAATATCAACTGAGTCTAAGTTCACAGAATATATATTTTTATAATAAAATGTTAAGCTATATAATTCCTTTGGGGATACTCGTAGAAGTGCTTTTGGGCTTCAAGAGCCAGACCCTTTCAATCTACCTGTGTAAAATCATTTCAAGTTATACAGGGAACTGTACTAACACACAGTAGGATGTGTAAATTTATCCTGAATTGGGCTCCAGATATGAGCCCATTTTCACAAATTTCAGGAAACAAAACTCCTGAGGAAGACCAAAGATTTCATCTCTCTGGAGTCTATTTGAAGGAAAAGAGCTGAACCTGGGTGTTGATTCATTTAGATAGCACAGCTGGCATCATTACTTTAAACAAACTCAGAAGAAAGAAGGGAGAGAGACAAAACAGCCCCTCTCTCTCTCTCTCTGGAGCCTCCTACCGTCTACAAGCCAGCACACAGAGCTCTGAGAGGCAGTTCTTGTACTTCACTGAGACAAAGTTTGCTGGGACAAATTATTAATTCTGTTTATTTTATCAGCAGATATATATGCACTGAGGATCTGAACTCCAATTTTTTTTAATAATAGCCTCTAAATACAACTAGAATGCCAGAGGTTCTTTCAGTTGGATTGCTGGTGAATACTTCTCTCGGGCTGCACTGACCTCAAGGTCTTTTGCAGGCCTTTCTTAAAAAAGAAAATAAATTAAATTATTCTCCCAGATGGTGAGCCCAGCAACTCAGACGCTAATCCCCCAAGCTCACAACAGCCTATTCACAACACATCAAAGCACAGATCTTTTTTCACTCCCTAGAAAACATTCAAGCAAGTGGAAGAGTTAATATACGCTTTTTAAAAAAATTTTGTCAATCAAAATATAAAACATTAAAAGAGACATTTGAAGAGTGGCAGAAAACAGCCTGCTTCTTACACAGCTAGCAAGTGAGGAGACAAAAAATCGACCCAAATTCTGAAGCTGCTGCAAACTACTTCTGTTGTTAAAATACTACTGGAATATATAGCACGATCAGTGGGAATCATAGGGAATTTCTGTACATACACTGCTATAAAATTCAAAAATCACAAATATTTTGCAAGCTGTTTTTCTAGTAACTTTCCTGAAATGTCTGCTGCACAGCCACTAAAGGTTAACCAGGCCTGCAAGGAGGCTCAGGGCAGAAAGTGCATTCTGCAGCTGACATCAGGACTAATATTGAACCCATCAACAAGATTGTTATAGCTAACTGGTTTTCATTTAGAAGTGTGTTTTTGCTTCCTTTCCTCTCAGTGCCCTTTAGCAAGTCGGAAGTCAGGCTGTTCGTTTTATTGCTGTGTGCTACAAAGAACACTTATGGTTAAGGTGAACACATGAAGCATTGCTCCTTACTGAATATTTATTGTTATTGAGAAGGGAGACTTTGTCACACTACAGATCTTTAAATAGCCTTGCTAGAAAAAGAGATATGAAGAGTTTTATAGGTAAGTAAACACAGCTCCTCTGAACTTATGCAACTGCAAATAGTAACAGATTTGACAAACTCCAGTTCTCAGCAGCTTCAACCCAATACTTACATTTCAGTGTTGGTTTAGTACAGAGATAGGGTCAAATAACTAAACAGCAGCTTACCAAATATCTTACTTAGCTACAGTAAGCTGTCTTCATTTCCTAAAAAACGTATTAAGCACTAAAACCAGAATCATAAGGGAGGCATGCATCTTGTTTTCTAAGTGCAACTAAGAAGTAATGGCAATGACAGTTAAAACCACTTTGTTGGATTCTTTTTTTATCTACACAGAAAAATTATTACTATTAGATATTACTAAGGCAGGAACAAAACAATTTAAGTAGCTACAATCTTCAAGGGTGAGGAGTTTTCCGAACTTAATAAATTCCATATTATTAATGGAGATAAGGCCTGACTGGAAGGACAACTTCTCACTTTGAGCACCAGTTAGAGTGTAGTGGAGCAGAACAAGCCATAGGAACTGTTACCAGTGATGCTGGTTTGTACAGCCTGCTACAGACACGTTGATGTGAAGGGACACACTAAGGACAAAAAGTTTTGAGAGGGAAATTTCCTCTCATCCTTTGAAGGGAATTCTTGCTGGGTCCTCCAGCAAGAGGAGTGGGTTTGCACTGGTGGGATACTAGGAGGAAGAAGATTACTGGTGGGAGAAGACGAGCTGTAAGAAAAAGGAACAATGAGATTAAATGGCCTAAAATGACAAGTAAGAGCTGAAGGTTTCATTCTCAGTGCAAGAGCATCTGCACAGGGAATGTTCTATCTGTTCACTAAAAAGGCCTCACAGTACTAAGATCATTCTTCCCCCAGAAGAGAAATATTTTCTCACTGCCCATATTTTTTGACTCAATATTGATTGTTTTAGCATTGCCAAAGTCAGAGGTGAAAGTAAAAAGTGCCTCAGAGGTGAAGCTTCTCAAATGGAAGAGCTCAGTTATTTAATAATCTCTTCATCGATCTGGCTCAAATTAGGCTGTGACTCCAAAAGCATAGGGATTCTGGCAAGCCAGTCTTAGGGACTGGGCACAGTAGCTTGAAAACAGAAAAACTTCCACTTGCTCTTTTGCACAGCGGGAGTGGAAAGAAAAGGAAAGGAAAGATCATCCAGTGTGCCCCAGATAGCAGAAGTAAAACACAGAGCCAGGGCTGCTGGGGATTCCAGCTTCACAGGATCATCCAGACAACGAATAAAAAGCACACAGGTTAGAAACAAAAACAAGCCCACATGCTGCCTAGGGGAGGAGTGCTAAGCAAACACACAGCAATACATTAACACCTTTTTCTCTCCTCACAGCCAAGATGCACCCCACTAGAAAATGCTACTATGTTAGCCAACGATATGACTATTTTTAAAAGTCTTTAAAATTAAATTCTCTAAAAATCACAAGCTATTGTTTCAAAATTATTTTCTAGGACTTTTGATGATTTTACTGCTGGCAAAAGAGGATAACATGTTTGCATCTCAGGACTCCTCACTGAGCACACAGTTTCAAGAGGGGCAGAAAGTGAAGCAGCTTTCCTCTCAAATAGTTTCTGGAGGTTGGATTCTCATGCAGCATCCATTGCCTGTATGAACACTGCTGCCCAAGCAGGGTGCACACCAGCATTAGTTCACAGCAAAGCACAGTACACAGACTCTTTTGACAGACTCTGCCCTTCACTGACAGCAACAGGGAACAAGGAACCTGCTCTCCAACATTCAGGGAAAACAAATATCCCTGGCTTCCGTACTACTTTGCACCTTGAATTCTTTGGTACCTCCAGACCGCATTTCACTGCTGAGTTCTCTAACCTGCTTTTAACCTTCGCTGATCCTCATCCCACCTCAGTAAAACCATTCCAAAGGAAATCTCCTAAAGGCATGCCTACCATCAGCACAACATGCCTGCCGTATCACCTGTGGAATGCTTTGTTCCACCACACCTTGATTTATATTGAAATTTGAATTGCTTTGATGTGCAACTGTGAATCCACTACAAGGACCAAGCCAAAGAGTATTCACAGAGGTGAGGATTTGCAGCCTGTTTTCTTTTCTTTGTTCCACAGAGTACCAACAGAAATACATCCCTGAAGAGTAGCCAGTAGCCTACTGTGTAACACTAAAGCAGGTGTTAAATCCAAAGACTATCAACTGTTTGGGCTTTCATTTAGGAATGGGCAATTTAAATTAATATTAGACAAGAAGTAAAAAAGTACTAAATCTCCTGAGAGAGACAAGACCACACTACAACAAGACTGAAGCAACAGAAGGAAGTCTCTTCACTCAGGCAGCACAGCTCCCTGGGTCTGCTTCGATGGAATTACAGCTCCATCTCAAGACTCAACAAACCCTCCTCCGAGGCATTATATTACATATACATTGAAATTTGATGCTTATTAAAGCATAACTCAAGAAGCTCACTGCTATTACTTAAGACCCACACCTATCACCCCCAAATCGGTCAGCATGTTAACTGCCCTTAGGTGTCATAAGAAATCAAATAAATGGCTTGGTGAGACAATTTCTGTACATATTCACTTCACATTTAATGGATGTTCTTGCTGAGTGCAACTGGAACCTCTCTTCCACTAGGTCAGGGGCACAGGAGGGGGAGAGAACATAAATGGAGGTGGGGAGCCACATATCTGAGTATGATTTCCAAGCACCCTTTCCAACAACACAGCATTACCCTGGTACTAACCAAAAACCTCAACAGGCACAAAGGGAATTCCACCTTGAGTGGCAAGTCTATTATTTTGTCATTCATTCTCCTCACTGCCAAACAGCTGACTGAAATGCCAGTTTGAGGTGGGGTTTTTTTGGTGTTTTTTTTTTTTTTGGATGATATTTGGATTTTAAAAAAATTGCCTTTTTTTCAGATTGTAATAACCAGGAAATATGCAGCTGAACCTGCAGGTCAGACCTGACCAGTGCAATCAATTTCTATGCTATTCACCCTTTACAGAGATTCTAGTCCCCTCATTTTATTAGTTTTCTATCACTCAATGGAATCATTTTGATGTACAATGGATTATACTTTCATAATGCAAATAAGCAGATTAGGAGTCATGTCATTCTGTAAGCTACAATCTCCCAGAAAAAGCAACCACCATATCTCACTTTGACAAAATTTAATTAGGTTGTGTGATAAGATTTTGGTCTTGGGGTGGTGAGAGGGGCAGCTGCTGTGAAAAGCTGCCAGAAGCTTTCCCATGTCCTATGGAGCCAATGCCAGCCAGCTCCAAGATGGATATGCGCTGACCAAGGCCAAGCCCATGAGTGATGGTGGTAGTGCCTCTGGGACAACATATTTAAGAAGGCAGGAAAGTCATCATACAACTGGAACAACAGCCAGAGAGAATATGTGAGACCCCAGGGTCAGTAGAGAAGGAGGGGGAGGAGGTGGTTCGCCTGCAGCCCCTGGTGCAGGCTGTGGTGAGGCAGCTGTGCCCCTGCAGCCCATGGATGTCCACAGGGACAGGGATCCACCTGAAGCCATGGAGGAGCCTCACACTGGAGCAAGTGGATGCCTGAAGGAGGCCATGACCCTATGGAGAGCCCACACCGGGGCAGGACCATGGCTGGACCTGTGGCCCCATGGAGAGAGAGCCCACACTGGAGCAGGATTGCTGGCAGGACTTGTTGCCACATGGGGATCCACGCTGGAGCAGTTTGTGAAGAAAAACAGCCTGTGAGAAGGACCCACGCTGGAGAAGTTCACGGAGAACTGTCTCTCATGGGAGGGCCCTCACAGTGGAGCATGGAAAGAGTGGAAGGAGTCCTCCCTCAGGAGGAAGAAGTAGCAGAGACAATGTGTGATGAACTGATGGTGGCCCCCATTTCCTGTCCACCTGCACTGCTGGAGAGGAGGCAGTAGAGGAAATATGGAGTAAAGTTGAGCCGGAGAAGAAGGGAAGGGTGGGAGGCAAAGTACTTTCAAGATTCGGGTTTATTTCTCATCATCATATTCTGATTTGATCGGCAATAAATTATACAAATTTCCCCAATTAAAGTCTCTTTTGCTCGGTAATCAGTGAGTGATCTCTCCCTGTCCTTATATCAATTCACAAGCCTTTCATTATATTTTCTCTCCCCCGTCCGCCTAAGGTGGCGAGTGATACAGTGGCTTTGGTGGGCACCTGACACCCAGCCATCAACTCATCACAAAAATGGATTCTGCAACTTCTGTCTCCAAATTTCTCTTAAGAAATGTATAATTTATTACATTACTGTGCTGGTTTCCCACATGCATAACAAAATCCTGTAATGTATTTTACTGCATTTTCAGCAATGTTGGAACAAAATTTCCTTTTCCTTTTAAAGAACAAGCCTACTCAACAGAGAAATCATATTATAATAGCAGCTTACTATTCAAAAACATCAAGTGTAATTTTAAGTGCAAAATAGCTTACTTAATGGACAACCAATAGATTTCCAATATGCTTTCCTACTTCACATACTGCAAAATTAACATAGCCAGGAACATGAGCAGAATTCTCTGAACAAATGCTTTGTTAAGTTACAGCCATTTGTTAATGGCAGAGCCCAGAATGGAGAACTTCCCATGGACGTTACTGGAATCACAAAGATGATCTATTTCTGTACTCCCAGCTTCTTTACTGGTGCTGACACTGAGGGAAACAAGAAGGATTCAGCATAATTTTCAGATTTACATTGGCATCAGGTTTTTCAAAAAGGGTATCTGTTGAGCTGTTAGGGGATAGAAGTGGAAAAAAGCCGTCATATTGTGCCCCTTCTACTATATTAAGGCTTGTACTTGGCTCCAATAAGTTAGTACGCTAAATATCAAAAACTGGAGAAGGAAACACAACCTCCCACAAAAAGAGCCCTACTGTTCCAGTCTGAGTGTTTCTTTAAAAGAAGGCAGGGAGAAAGTACCTGAAAGAGCAGGAAGAGACATGGATCAGTTCATAACCTTTCAATATTTTGCAAATCTGGACTGTATATAGGTTTTTTTTATATTTTTTTATATTAGCCAGCAGCTGTTGTCATTTCTCAAGGTCCAAAAAACCTCTTAATGTTAGACAAATATTCATTTGCTTGCCCTATGACACCACCTTGAAAATTAAAATTAGTAAAAATGCCCAAAATATCATAAAAACTGGAACAATACATGCCAGCTTCAAGTTTCATGGCTTAGTACAAATATGTAGTATCAGATATTTGGACAAGGATTTCAGAATAATCACACGCCATGTGTAAGGTGAGAGATCTTAATGTGCCCTTACTGCAGAGGAATTACCCTCTATAAGACTTTGTCTGCCTTACTAGAAGCGTCAAATACACACCACACACACGAGCAGATACACACAGGCACTTCCTACAGTTGTATACCCCACAAGTGAAGGGACAGAACCAGAATGCTCCAAACTCCTTCAGCACAATGCAGAGAATTCAGCCCTGCGAGAGCATGACTTTGTCCAGGATTTAGGTCAGTGCTACAAAATGGGAAGATATGTTTTCAAGACTACAGTTTTTCTGAAAAAAAATTATCTAACAGAAGACATAAATATCTGCAGAACAATCCTAAATTTAGTAGAGATAACTGAGGGGGGGGGGGGGGGGGGGATCAATACTAGAAAAT
>VZTE01006487.1:621321-643821 GCA_013397775.1 Eulacestoma nigropectus | reverse complement strand
GGTCGGCGCTGTGTAGTTGGGGGGGGGCGGTATCAACTCTAGCAATTAATTTAACAATGATTTTAAGATTGATTTGAGTATTTTGGATAGTAAATACTAATCAAGACCTGAACCACCCATAAGAAATAGTACCTAGGACCCTATTTCTCCTTCTATGATAAATTTTTCGAGGTCATCCATGAATACATAATACATATTTAAATTATATGCACTGATTTTGAAGCAACGTGACCCTGTGGCACAAGAGTAAGGGCTCGGATATTTGAAGACAAAAATATATTGAACAAAAGCACAGCTGAAGTTGCTCTACTTTGTACACAAAGTGAGCCCTGAGCTGTATGAGGTCCTAGGAGTGAGCCTATACATACTTAACTAATTTCTGCATAGGCTTTGTTTTAGTAGCTTTAGACTGAAAACAGGTACACAAGTAAAATAAAACCATGACCTCCCAGTTCCACTCCTAGCTGATTGATGATGTATTAATTTTACATGCACTGCTGCTGAGTTTTTATATTAGGGTACAGTTGAGTGATTCTGTAGAGGTTTAATCAATTGTATGGCAACATAAAAGTGCAATAACAACTCAAAATGAGTTCTAATTAGTACTAATGAACTGAAAAACTGAACAGGTTGAGGTTTTTATGTAGTAAATTCAAACTTAAAAATATCCGTACTCTTATAAATTAAGAAGATCGTCCAAAGAAAAAAAAACAGCAATGGGGTCAGTTCTGCAAAGAAGTTACTCTAGGGAGAAATGTCTCTGTAGAAGTCACAGTAGAAGTCTGAACATTTCAGAACATTGCTAATTCTTGCTAAGTGTTCATCAAAAGATGCTGGAAAATTTTCCAAGTACATTTATAAAATAGAAATTCCTAAGCATCAGGATATAGCAAATCACAAATAATTGCACTACAGGAACAGTGAAGAAAACATCATACAATTTTTCCATCTCTGCACAGATACCAACTTCAAGCCAAATTCTCTTTACCTCTGAAAGAAACAGAAAAAATGTAGGGTTTTTTTCTGGTGCTAATGAATGGATCAGCTGACAGCCACATAGAACAGGACTGGGGATTGAAAAGGAAGCTACAGCTTGTCTTAAATGGAGAAGGAAAATGCAAAATAGCTGGACGAACAGCAGGCATTTTGTCAGAAGCTACACCTGCCTCCAAGCTTGTTTAGCTTCTAAATCTGAGCCATGTCTCCAGCCTCCATTTATACAGTGCATCACAAGTACAAAAGCCAGACGTGACCAAGAGCCTCCAGAACACCTTAAAGTTGATGTGCATAATGTCCCTTTCTCAGGAGGAGTGTGGATGGTAGAAGGGGGGGACAGCAAGGAAATCACCTCCATGAGCCCTGAATACACAGTATGATTTGAGACTTAAAAATTCTCAAAGAGCTGTTGACCAGATTTAGTCTACTGAGGAACGTTGACATTCATGCTGCTACCTTTCACCGTCAGACTAGATTTCTGAGTACACTGGCAGGAAGCTGAGGAGTGGTTATCTAACTCTAGATTATCTAACCCTAAGCCCTCAGGGTATCAGGACACAGGAGCATTTCTAGCAGGCACACACCAACACTCACCAGACACACCTGACAATATCAATGGCGGGAATTAATTTTTTGTTTAACATACAGACATCCAAATACACAACTAGCAAGATGAAAACCTGCTTTATTCCTTCAATATTAATACATTCATCTGGAAATCTGGAAGCAGAGACTTCAGTACCAATCTAGAACAATTTCCTACAAATTCAGGGCACAAGAGAAGACTAATTACCATTCGTTTTACTTAACAGTCTCAGAGAACCACACTCTCTTAGCCTGAACTAAGGGCCACTGAGGCCTAACAAGTTTGTTTCTGTCACAAAACAAACCTTTTCCTTCGGGAAACTATCTAAAGCAGCACCCCAAATAAGGTTCCTTTTCAAATAGCATCTCTCATCAGAAACCACAGCTTGTCCTTGATTCCTTCCTGTCCATAATTTTGCATGAGAAAATTCTGCCTCTTACTCCTCAGCATAACCCTTTTCTTAACAACCAAAGTCGGCAAAGCCTTCAGATTCCTCTAATATACTTTGTTCTTAAAAAATAGCATCCTAAAACTAATTTCACACTGCCTAAAAAACTTCCTCCTCTAAGAAAATACTCATAGGAGATTTATTAGGGAAAATTTCCTCTCTCCACAGGTGTGTGTGATGTCTCAGAATAAACTTTCCTAGGTACAGGTGTTAGGTCTAATCAAGTTTTCTCTAGGAGCACAAAGTTTACGCATCAAGTGTCACACCAGTTGTTTCTTTCAGGCGTGATTCTCAAATATTTATGAACCAATACTCTCTATACAGCTTCTGGAAGACAAAATGTTTAATCCGCACCTGCTTTACAGTAAGAAACTCAGATACTGAAGGGATCAAGAATCTTGCAAGGTTACAGTACATGTCAGTAGCAGAGAATACAATTCCCGTGCCCTGCTGCCCTAGCTCTATTCTATAGTCTTTACAGTATGTGCTAAATATCTCTTGCACAGTGGACACAGAATACTTACCACCCCTAGCCAGAAAAATTTGGTTTCTTTTTTCTTTTCAAATTACACTAAGAAATATTAAATTGCTTTCTAGAGCCTTACACAAAATTTAGTGAGCAGTATGATTTTCCTCCTAGGTTCCCCCTTTTTATTTTATTCGGAATTAATCCTTCTACCTTTGCTGCTGAATCACTGTTAATGACTCATATACTACAAGAGTTCTCTGTGTTTTCCTTTATTTTCTCTTTTCCTAGCCCAGGCCTTATTTTTCCTTTTGTATTCCTATCTTCTTAAGGTCATGGATGTACACTCATGAAAATTCATACCTCTAATTCTATTAAAACCACACCATGAACTTTGAAGGTTAAAAGCAACAGCTACATTTGATGTCTTAAAGTCTATGAATTTTTAAACTAAATATATAAAAAATTAGTAACAAGTACTAGTAATATCTGTAATGAAGCAGCTAATAAAGATGGTGTTACCCATTACAGAACCAGTAACTAGAGGAATTAAGTTTAAATTTATTTTTATTTGATTAAATTTAGTTTACCTCTAAAACTAAAGTTCATCAGTTGACAGAGAAATCTTTATTTTCTGATGCTGTCTTGGCCCATTTGGCCATGGTCTCTAGAAAGTGGACACAGGACATGAAAGTCATGTCACACAAGAAGGTTTCATGACCCTCCTGCAGCATCACTGTCCCCTGTTCTTACATAGTCCTACAGTTCAGGGGGCCAATGTGTCCTCTGTGCACTGGGGAAACCCCAGCCGGGATAAAGGACTCAGTGTTACTGTCAGCAGGTAACACTTCTGCCATTTGCAAATTAAATCGGGGATCCTGAGAGGTCACAAATATTTGCTTCTACCTTAGAGATTCTCCAATCAGATCTCCAATCTCCAATTCAGAGCTCTTAGCATCTGATTAGCCATTTAAGACATTTCCAGCAGCTCAGTGTCTATTCAGTGCAGAATACCCCCGGCACAGCTTCTCAGAATTTCTCTGTCTTCTCTAGGGTACTCTTCATAAGTGAGACCCTTTTAACTGTGATCATTTAACTATCATATTTTCTCAATGCTGATTTTGACATTTATATAAGAAGAACATAGCAGAAATAGAAAACAATTGTCAATAGCTTGTCAAAAGCATACACTTCTAAAAGCCTGAAAGATCACTAGTATTCATTCCTAAATGGAAAAAAACAGGAATCTGGGTGACAGGCAAGTAGGCAGGAGAGTACTAGTTATGAAATGCAATCTCTGAGCTGCCTTGATAATGTTTTTTTATGTTCAGTATGTACAATATTAATTGATCCAAAAAAAATTACTCAAACACAGAGAAAGGAAAAAAATCCCCTGTTCCCTCATCATTTCTGCTAAGTCTTATTTTTTCATTTCCCACAGTTTCTGTTACTCTTTCCTCTTCCTTTACTTGTCATATTATGATTGACTTACAAGAATACTTTTTCTATTGCTCTGATTAAATATTCACTCCCTCTCC
This sequence comes from Eulacestoma nigropectus, assembly GCA_013397775.1. Taxonomy (NCBI): domain Eukaryota; kingdom Metazoa; phylum Chordata; class Aves; order Passeriformes; genus Eulacestoma; species Eulacestoma nigropectus. The sequence continues at coordinate 639,787 of VZTE01006487.1, read as the reverse complement.
TTCCCTGTATTTATTTAACAGAAATATTTCTTTTCCTCGTTGTGCATTTTCCTGTTAAGTATTTTCTTTTTCAGTAGTCCATCTTAATTCCAATTGTAGTGAATTATCCAGAGTGCAGTCTCTGAGATCACAACAGGAATCTCTGCGTGAAGAACATGACATAAAAATGTACGTTATCACTTCTTACCTTTCAGTCAAACTACCTCATGCTTGTCCGCAGTCACCACACCAGTCATCCTTTTCTGGCTGATTCAGTTGAGTACCAGTCCTACAGAACCTCAGACAAAGCAGAAGTCTGCGTGACTAATACTCCTGATCACTTTCATCTCTTTGTCTTTTTGCTGTTTCATCTTTGTTGCAGCCTGCTAACATAAGTCTCTGGACAGAGGAATCTGCCACCAATGTTTCTTCACCAATACTCCTAAGAGTAGGCTGGAATACATCTCAGCTATACCAGATTTCTTCCTTAAAGGTTACAGTGCTCCTTTCCACAGGAAATTGCAGCATAATTCAAGTAATCAAAGCAAATAACAGTTTGAGACTAGATATACACATATAACCAACATTTAGTAAAACCACTTCTTTGTTCAACTATACATTCTCTCTTTTTAACCAAGATGAAGTAGTCATAATATTTCCAGGCAATATGGCAGCTTCTTCTATCTCACCATGGCTCAGTTTATAATGTCTACTGACTGCATGCAAGTCCAATATTTTCCCCTTTTCAAAACGCTTCCCTATGCAGGTTCTCCAAATATTTCCTGGAAAGAAAAAAAAAAGGGAGAGGAGAAGGGAGAGGTGGAACAGGACCAGGCCAGAAAGCCAAAGCTATTTTCCAGCAGATGGTGCAACAGGGAACTGAAAACACTTGGCAGTAACAAATGGTTTTCTGAACGTTTTACCAACTAGTTCAGATACCTTCTTCAGAATCACCCTGGCAGTAGTGTAAGAGTTCAGATTTCTTGGTGAAGTCATTTAAGTTACAGAAAAAGGCTTGAGTTACAGGAAGAAGTTCAGGCCATCTGCCCCTCGCATGTTTACACATAATCATTCAGGTGCAAACAAGAGCCATTAACACAGGAAGAATTACATCCCTCGCAAACACATTCAAACTGTCAGAGAGTCAAAATAATGCAACAAGAGCTATAAACGTTAAGGTGAAAGGTCAAGGGCAAGAAAGCAATTTCCTTTTTCAGAAGTTTAGGACTCCAGTCATACAGTCAAATATCAGCCAAATATCTTGACTGTTTTGTGGGGTTTTTTCCGGATGGGATCATTAATCTTTTTTTACGATCTGAAAGCGGTGAACAGCTCAAGAATCAGCCAACAAATACCTCAGCAATTAACTATAATTCGAACTAAGTTAAGAGGTGTGATGCACTTAAAGATGTGACCACTTCTAGCTCAAGCAGTTTTACATCAAGAGGTGCAAGGAAACCTTCTGAAAGAGCAATAGGATATTTTCAGTCTCTTACTGTATGTAACACTGTTAAACAGTATTTTTTCCAAGTGGCTGGCAAATTGTTGTGCAGAGAGCCTGCATCTCACATAGCAGTGATTCCACCTTGTTCTTAGCTAGTTTTGCAGATACCCCAACAAACCCATCTCTTCATTGAAAAGCCAGGACAATTTTATAGTTAGCTGAAGATAAGGAGAAGCAGTCTCAAAACTGCTAATAGAAGCAGAGCTGTCAATTGCCAACTATTGCACCAGGAAATAGGAGTGACAAAAGCACTGCAGAGGAGAGAGAAGCAGCAACGTGTTTAGGGAGCCCACAGAGCATGTGAAAGGCTAAACAAAAGAGCAGATAGAAGGTATAAATGGATGAGAACAAATCTTTCTGAAAATGCATTTTTCCAATAAATTGTTTGCAACCTGCAGTGCAACTGGGAAGAGTGAGAGTCTCTCTCCACTTCAGCACAGTCTCTATTCTCAGGACTGGGAGATTTCTTTCTGCAAAGGACTGTGCCACCTTGCTTTCTTTGGGTCATTTCTAACTGGGATAGGTCTCTGCAAGGCCCCCTTTATCGCAGCATGTATTTAGATGCCACACAAGTGAAAATATTTAAAACACAGAATTCCTTCTTCTCTCTCTGCTTTGAACATTAATCTTAGGGCTGATTAACAAGAGCTGTATTCCTTGATTTGTATCTGAAAGCACCCAGGAAGAACTGAAGACTTAGATGGGATTCAGGCAAATGAAGTTATATTTGCAAGAGCTGCCATTTTCTCTGCCATGGAATGTTTGATGGAAGGACAATTGTTATTTTATAGGCCGTTTTTAAGCCACCAATTCTACCTAATCCCAGACGAGGGCCCTGCTGTCTGTGGTAACCTCCTTTGCCACAGTTTCTCTGACTGTAAAACTTTAACCATGGTACTGATATTGGTAAATCACAGCCTTCTGAAAAAGAGGGTACTAGAATTAGATGTTATTACATCATAGCATCTAAAACTAAGCATATAATTAATCTTTAAAGATTGGGGGTGGGGGAATCAAAGTTGCAAGGCTTGATTTTAGTGATATCAAAAGACACCTTTTTTATAATTTAATAAAAGGCTTTGGATTTAGACGAAGATCTACAGAACTCTACCACTGCATAAGAAGTAAAATAAATGATAGCTGATTCTAGTATTTTTACAGTTCACTAAGGTACAAAAACAAATCACCTTCAAAATAAGTAAGATATCATTTAAAATTATGGAAAGCCCAAATATTTTTTAAACTGCTGTCAGTTTTGATAATTTGCCATCCTATAATTAAAAATATCATATCCCATATATTAATCATTATATTAACTGTGTTTATTTATGGATATACTAACTCCCCAGACAACCAAGAGAATATTTTCCTGTTCTCCCAGTAAGTGAACGATGTTAAATTTGTCTGGCAAGCAGTTTAACCTGAAAGACAGCTGAAAGTAGAGCTACTCATTTATAGAGAATACTATTTATACAATATTATTTATATTAGTAAAAGCTGGGGGTATCTGGGCCAAATTTGATTTGCATTTGGATACGGGCCAAAGCAATCAGAGCCAATAGCTGATATGTGAGACTAAGACTACTCAGCTTACCTTCTGTTCCCAGAAAAGTGCAAATAAACAAATAATGAAACATTATTTATAAGTTGCTATACAAACAAAAAACTCAAAGATTAGTAAGAGTTAAAACAAGCCAATCTTAATTCTTTTTCCAGTAGGGAAAGAGACCTAAAAAATAGGTCTAAACAATATGGTGATTACTGCATCCCATCTTTATAATACTTTCAGCACTGCTTCTTGCAAAAGATTTTGGGAAACAAGGACTAGGAAAAAAAATGAAAAGACGTGCCAAGCTGGCTGGACTCTACATCAAGTAAGAGTAGTTTATAACAAAATTTATTAGCTGGGGTTGTTCATGCATCTGTTCTGGATCTGGTGCAAGTTAATTATTATCACAGGAGATAAAAGTAATAATTAGAGAATATATATGTTCCTCCTTGCCTATCTGACTGACTGCACAGAAAAGAGAGAGAGCAAAGACAAACCTCTTTGGCTCTCAGTTTGTTGCACAGGAGAGAGTGGAAAATGAGGTGAATCACTGCTCCAGGCTTTCATCTGGGCATCACTTCCCACTTCAGGCCACAGGGCTGAAAAGCTTACCACAAATTGAACTGCCTTGCAGGAAGGTTTGAGGGTTCCTTTTCCTCCTTCAGCCTTTATGATTATAAAAGTTATAACAAAACTGCAATATATTAACCTCAGAGACAAACACTTAAGCAGCCCTGCCTAGCCAAAGGACAGATCTATTGAACACTGTGTACACTTAAAAGCCTACAGTCTTCAGTCATCCTTTATTGTAAGACTAACATGAGTTTTGACCAAATAATACCTTGTTCTGCAACCTCAAGATACACCGCAAAATCTCTATCCAGTTTATTAAACAGTAAAATATTTGAGTTATTTTGTGTATTTCATATATTATTTTCAGAAAGGTGTTTTCAAACAAAGAGCTAAGAACCAGTTCCGTCTTCATTCAGTTCAAGGCTCATTATTATTTATCTCTACCCTACTTAAAATTTTTCATTTGGTAGCGAAATGTCACTTCAAAACCTCTGTGTTGGAAATAATGGCAGTCTGTACCTTCCTTCTCACAACATTTTATAACAGTCCCCATTGTACTTCCTCCCACTATAGACTGTGACACCTCTTTAGAGCTTTCAACTCACCTCGTTCCAACATTCATTTAAAAATTTACCAATACATAAAGGAAAAAGTTAAGCCATGGGTAGACCAAGATAACACCAAATAGGATAGAAAACACTTTCTGTTGTGCTTTGTTTTCTTTTCATACCCATCTACTGCCTCTTGTCTTCAGTTAGGACCGGCTGCTCTTCAGATAACAGAATGAAAGTCTATTTTTAGATATGTGTGTGTGAGGGTATATTTTATATATATATATATAAATTTTAAAACATTATTAATAACTTCGAGCTTTTCCATAAATTCTGAACTTTCTGAGCTCTCCTGCAATGCCTACTCCTAGCAGAACTTTTGTTCACATAGTTCTCTCCATAGCAGCTTCTCTGCAATCCCTTAATGCACTGTGGCAGTCTAGAATATAAGGACAGGTCACACTAAGCTTCCACCAAAGCTGCTGCAAATAAGCAAGTTCCCCACTAGTACTCTCTCTGCAACAACAAAGTAATTTCAGTCTCCTTAGTATTTGCTATGCAGGAATTAAAAAGGAAAGAAAAATGTATATGCTTAATTTCAGAGTGGTTTTCAATAGAGAAAAAGCATTCAGAATGAATTTACAGTCAGTGTGTAAAAGAAAAGACATTATCTAAGGGATAACCAAAACAATTATGACATTAAATTAACAAACACTACACCACTATCACCTCTTGAAGCAGTTCAATCATTTACCATTCAATTTTTCTGTATGGTCGAAAATCTCAAGTGACAAGAGGCATTAACAGCAATTTAGGCATACTTACAATTACAAACTAAGAGGACATTTCATTTAAGTTATCTGAGCTGTATTCTTCATAACCACACCAAAGGTCAAATCCTCCATTGATTTTCAATGTTAGAAGTTTTGTAAGAATAAAAACACAATTCAGAACAAATTTCAAAGCTATCAATGCTGCAAAAGAAATAATAAAAATTGATTGTCACAGATCAAGTAATTTTATGGGTATAACAATAACTTAGAAGAAGTCTCACTCTTCTCTACAGTAAACCACTACTGTATACAAATTTCCAAACACACTGAGACAATTGACATCAGCTTGTTTTCCTGACAGGAGCGTGACTTTACATTCATGGCTGTGCATTATCTTTCACTAGCTGCATCCTAAAAGCAATGACTGATTAGTCAAACATAGGCTGTGCAATACAGAGATAAAAAATTATATTTTGTAGGTCTAATATGTTTAGTGTTTTACCTGGGATATTATCAGCAACAGTTCCTTTGACTTTAACAGGACTATGTAAGTAAAGAAAATCACAGACCTGTTGGTGAGCAGGGGTCACAGATGGCCTTATCTCAGTTCTCAAAAATCCTACGGACTAGAAAATGGGCAGACAACAGCTCTGCTTCTAATAAAATACTGTTATTCCTAAAGTTGATTCTACCAACACAGTGATGGTGGAGGTTTTGAAGAAACAGACACTTTCCACTCATGAAAAATAGATATCCAAGAACTAGCCACCGGCATCATCACTGCAGGCTAAAGTTCTTGATTCTGCAGCTTTCCCCATATTTCCCCATACAGGTTCCTTTTTCATACCGTGTATTTAAGAAATTCCAGTAGCTACGCAAAATGAAAGAATGTTCATCGCTATGTGAATGAAACACAGCAGGTAAACAGCTGCCAGTGTCAAGGGCTTCTTTAAAATAGAAAGATGTGATGGGATTTTGTTACTTCTATTTCAGTAGGTTTTTAACAGTAAGAAAAATTTCAGACATACTTTATTTTCAAGTCTAAAGGTACAAAAGAACTGGAGCGTTATAACACTTTTTTTTTTCTATTAATGCACTACATTTTTACATATGATAAAAATTGACAAGACAGGTGCAGACAGTGCAGGCTGCTATAGATTGCAGAGACATTGATAATTCTGCAATTTTAGTCATCTCTGTGTGGTGCACTATGGTCTAGTGTTTACAGTATTCAGAGATGGGTTTTTTGCTTCTACTGACTGCCTAGTGACTGCTGGTGTGCCACTCCACCTTGCTGTGCTTTCATGCTCTACAAAGGAAGACACTAAGAGTTTGTTTCTTTGTAATTTACCAAATGCATAAGGGTTGGACAGTGTCACTGACACAAAATCCACAATCAAAAAACTCTTTAAAGACCTGGTGCAAAACTCCCGAAAGTCAATGGTTTTTCCTAATGATTTCAATTGTCTTTCAAACAGATGATAAATTATCTTGGAGTTTAACACGCAGCTGGAACGACACTTAAAAACATAAGCCAAAACTTTTTAGAAACACAAAAACTTTAGGATTACTGTGTGCAATAAGAATAATGTGTCACTATAGGAATGCAGTTCTTCATTTGGAATACAATTTAGAATCTATTTCCATTTCATTAAAAAAAATAGCATATTGTTTTCATGTAAAGAAAATTAACATTAATGTTTGCCTTATATTTCTTTCAAAATATTTGCATTGCAAAGTTTTCAGAGTTTTACATTTGGAATCACACAAATTATGGCATCTGTTTTTTTCCCCACAGATGAACAAATGTACAGTAGGGAAATTAAGTGGATCCAAAAGAAAAGAGGGAAGCAATCATTCTAAGCATTTCAAAATGCTTTAAACCTTTGCAGATTCAAGATAGGGCACAAACCATCTATTTCATTTTTTCTGTTTGCTTGGCCTCTTTTTCTTTCTTCTGTCCTTTTCTGACTTCCCTTGAGACAAAGCATAATTTTGTGCTAGCACTGCAACAACACTGCTGAACATTAGAAAGATTGTAAGCAGGATAATGCAAGTGATTGGAGATTATAAATGGAAGAACTTTCTTATACAGTTAGAAAAAAAATTATCAAAGAGGTATTTACCCATTAAATTTGTTCCTCCTATTTTCCTTTTCTCCATTCAAGCCCGTAGGGTTGATTGGCACAGGGATTCATTATTACTCCCTTTCTGATAAAAGGCATCATGCTACGTGAAGGCAACATAGTACAGTTGGTTTATACCAGGCATAAAACTGATCTTTCAATTTGACATTTGCAGTGTTGTCCTTATTATCATGTGTGAACAGTCTAAAGAAATCAAATAAACCATGTCGGTAATTTTGTGCTTTTGCTTGAAACTCTTTTAAAAGCTCATATGGAAACTTAAAGATGGAAAGAGATGACAGACTCAACTTAGTAATTAAAAACAAACATTAAGTACAAACTTCACTGTAAAATCATTAAGAGGAAAGGATTACATTACTAAGTAACAATAAAATTTGCCTTAAAAATGCAAATATTGTGTTGGATAGTATCTTTTGGTATAAATGAAGTGAACTCTTTTGACTGCAATGCACATAAAATAAGCTACCTGGTTAAAAGGAAAAGCACAACTATACTGTGAGACAAAGATCCCCAAAGCCCACAACTTTGTAGTGAATGCTCAGGCAGAGTCCCAAAACCAGAACTTGATCTCTTCTGTGGATCTTACTGCCTTCTGAAAGATCAATAAGTCGGGGCTTTTGTAATCCAGGTAAACCGTCCAGATTTTTGTATTTAACAGCTTGCTATGAACATTTCTGCAAAATTCTTTAGGTATTGACAGCATCACATGAATTGGGTTACAAAACATAACTCTTACACACTACTAGGGAAAAAAACCCAACTTGTTTCAGTCATATAATCGCTCTCTAATCACCAACCCAAGGCTGGACTAAGCTCTCACGTAGTCTCTATTCTGCCATTTCTTCTCAAGTTCAAGAGCCTTATTCTCACCTTGTAGGAACCCAGTTTTTCTACCTCACCCTTTTCAACCCTTCTCTGTGAAGTGTACTGTTTCTTCAGATGCTTTATCCTTTCTTTGTTGGGAAAATTAAAAACAAAAGAAAATTCAGAAAATGCATGCACCTTTTAATAATATAATGTGGCTGTGGGGTTTTTCTGTAGTTTTTATCACAAGTAAATTAACCTTGTAATCATTCTATATTGGGTGTTTGACTGCTTCAGAGCCATGAGCTGATGCTTTCAGAAAACTGTTCATAAGAGGCTTGTCTAAGCTGTGGGACCAAAAGAAGGATTTTCTAAAGGGTTAGTGAGAATCCTCACCAACTGTGCACAAAACCAAGATCTAGGTTCCCACCTTTGTCTGTCAAATCAGACATGTGTAAGCAGGTAAAGTAGAGAAACATGCTCCAGTAAGTCCTTTAGTTTGTACTCCTAAAGAACCACAACTCTGGGCACAACACAAAGAGCTATCCCATAACTAATATGGAAACAAATCTCTGCCATCACTTCCCTCAGTATGTTTTATATACATCTATACATAGACACAGAGAAGATTATTGCTTTCACCTAAACATATTTATTTGCTCTCAGCAAAATTGACTTCATCAGTCATTTTTTGATTCAGTCACAGTATTAGGATGTTTCAGATGTGGCCCCATATACATTTTTACACTAATAAGAAGTGTTATTTGAGGTATGAATTCCATAATTTTGAACACGGATTATAATCCTCAGAAATGTGGAGGAAAACCAAGACAATGATCCAGCAAACAGATCTGTAGAATCAAAGGCAATGAATGCTGTGTGTACACAAAAATAGGCCCAAGCTTATCTAATTGCAAGACTTAGTATTAAAAACCACAGCTTCAATAACACAGTTCTTTAATATTGGATATTGTTCATTTGATACATTTACCTACTTTTATCCAGATGAAAGAATCAATCTACACTTTCAGATAATTCTACTTGAGAGTATTGACAGCAGGAAAAATTAAAATAACTGCCAATTAGGAAAGCTGAAACAATCAGCCAAGGAAACAGGAGTTAGGGAATCTTTTCCCAAAAGGTTCATCTCATGGGATGACAGCATACACACACCACAGTTTCTACTCTAGTCAACTCTGCATCAAGCTCTGTGCTAAGCGTATCTACTAGAAACACATTCAGTGTTGACTGGAAGATTGCAAGAGGCAGACACCCACTATAGCCCTAGGTACACTATTCTACTGATTAATTGCTCTCGCTTTTAAAAGTTCACATCTGTTCTTAAGCTTATTTATCTTGCCTCAGCTTCTAGCCTTTTTGTACTGGATTAAATAACAAGTTAGGAGAATACACAGATAGACTACAGGAGAGCTGTCAGGAAAAAACAAATAACTAGGAACACTATTTACTTCACTTTGCAGCTCGTAGTTCCAGGCTTTCCTCCAAATTATCATCATTGAAAAGAACACTACACACTCAGCTACCTTCATAGTCCCCAAACCTGCTGACAAAACTTCTACATTTATTTTCTTGCTGTACTTCTGCTCATGTTTGGTACAGTTCTTCCCAGCTCTTAAAAGAGGAATTGCAAAAAAAAAGTACCTAAATTATGTCCATGGAATGACCTAACACAGATCAGTACCTGGTGCTGCTGTCTTTTGCTCATTTCCCTGAGTAGTCTTTCCTTGAGGAAAAACAGTGTCTCCCACTCAGACCGAGTACACTCAGGGGCCCAGCTGTGTCTGCACTGCTGTGCTCTGAAAACCTCACACATCCAACTTGCTGCTCCCAACCCATTGTAACCCAATCAATAATGCCGGAGTTACAGTTCAAGAGAGATCGAAATTCTGAGGAAGAAAACACCCATAAATTTGCTAGCTTGTCAAAACAAAGTGTTACAATGATAATGTAACACAGCCTATGCCCACCTACAAATATGTCTTTTGCTATCTTTGGTGCTTCAGAGATTCATAAATGACTGAGATCTTGCTTGCATTACTGAGTTTGATTTGTTTGCTGCCTGACAGGTTAGGAATGGCACTTCACTGTTATGAAGTGAGCCCTTTAGATCTGCACTAGGAAGTGAAGTGACAAAGCACTAGCTACAGTCATGCAAGGAGGTGACTGGAGGAGACTACCCCAGTGACAAATCAAAGCAGCAGTTGTGAAAGAAGCATGGGGAGGCTGCAGGAGGGAACAGTTCACTTGTCACTTCTGTACTAAATAACACGACCTTTACAACCCCATGTGCGTTCTCTTCAGAAAACAGAAAAAGGAGAAACAGCTGAGGGATTCTGCCAGAAGATTTCTGCCAATTTTGGATGCCAGAATAAACGTGCAACCAGAAGGAATTTGGTAAATGATGCATAACTTAAATCTATATGGTATGATGCAATATTCTGAGGTGCCGATAAATGAGAGAATTCAGGTGTCAGGATTGTGCAGTGCTGTGGCTCAGCCAAATTAACTACACTTAACAGTGATGGAGTACTGCACCAAAAAAAGCCATACTAGTACTCCAGAGCTAATTCGTGTATATTGACACCGCATTATTTTGTAGCTTAGCAATATAAGCATAGAGGTTCTAATTAAAAAAAAAATTAAAAATAAAAAAAATTTTAAAAAGCCACACAAAAGAAATGACGATACTGAAATATTAAGATACAAGAAAATACCTTAGTGTGTTATACCAAGGACCAGAAAAATAATTCTGCATGCACTGAACAGCACTTAACTCAGAAACAGAGCCTCAGTATGGTTTGTGACAAGAATGAATCAAAATACAGCATTCCAGTCTGCAGAAACCAAGTGCACATTGTTTTTAAAATTCATTAAGAGGCATCCAAAGTATTAACAGTCTCCATGGCAGCTTCTGAACAGGCTGCAAATTAACATCCTCTGACAACTGAGCTCCTTACCTATTCGAATTGTTCATTGACTGGTTGAATTGTTAAGAGCTAGAGTTCTATCCTGTCTTCATTTTCCAATTATTCTAAAATCTCTTTCTGATCTTTTACTCCTCTGACACAAATGGATTAGTGCTGTTATACCTGTCATTCTCCAGACAATTAGTGGAATCTATTTAAGTGCATAAATACATGCATTATGTCTGTATGTACACATGCACTTAATAAATACATGTATGTTTTAGTAGCACATTACCAAGATCTACCAGAAGCATTCAGAAGTCAGGAATTGACTCCGATACCAAGAGATTGCAGATCCTCATAAATGAGTGAAATTTCAAGATGGGGGGTCGGGACTATGAAAAAGACAGAGAGCAAAAGGCACAACCTGCACTAGCTTTTTGCCTAGAAGGAATATAGAATTCTTCAGAAAAGAACCAACGAGCAGTTAAACTGGGGAAAAAAGGAAAACACACACATGATAATTCTCAGAAATAGCTGCACAGCTATGAGATATTCCAAAAGGACTCTGCACAAGGCAGAGGCTTCAAACAGAAAATATGAGTCTAAACAGTTAATATTTGGTAAAGCTGTAAGCAGCTGAAGACAAAAGTCTTCAATGGGAAGTGGCAGGCATCTTAATAGGCAGCAATATAAGCACCACCTATAATAAATGAGGGAGGGACAGAAAAAGCGTGTATAAATAAATTAACTGTAGCCTAGAAACCTCAAACAAGTGTCTCACTTTGCTGAAGATGAGATTTTTTTCTTACTAACAAGTACAGGATTTTTATATGACATATTGAGAAGTATATTTCTTTGTGATGCTGGTCTATCTCAGAGGTATCATAAGTATAGAACCATGTAATGTGGCTGTTACTATGGAAACAACTCCTTTTCTAAGGAAAATCAGAAGGTATAAGTCAAGTAAAATCCCAAATAATTTCTTGTGACATTGGCTGGACACCTTGTTAAACTCTTAACTTATTGCATTCCCCTTTCTGTCAGTTCTTTCCTATCTCTACACGTCTCATGCAGAAACAAGAAATACTAATTTTTCCCCACATTAATTGAAGTAATATATCCTGAGTATGCAGCACTAATTTCTTCACCTCAGCAGTAAATGCAGAGCAGTCGAGGATGGGCTCTGAGGAGATCTTTGCGAAAAGATGTGCCTTGTTCACAAGAGAATCTGTCTCATCAAGGCATAACTTTCCACCTTCCATTCTAATCAAAGAAAAAAATGGCCAAAATAAAACATAACGCCAATTATACAGCAGTTTCTTTATTTTTCTTCTATAAATAAAAAGAATTCTATACAGTTAGACAAGTCACTATAGTAAGTGCAACACTCAGGAAAACAGAAAACAAAGATTTTGAGGATGAACTGCTGAGGGTTACCACTACAAATTCATCTCTCTCTTAAATGTTTAAGGACATTACTTGCTAATAACCCCTTGATTCTCACTTGTCCCCTCCAAGTACTAAGTCTCAAATGTCTGTAAATTCTCTCCCTGATAATTAACTGTGAATAAAAGCTATAATGTTTAATCTCTGTTTCAGCAATATTATCTGAGTCTGGTCTACAGATTACCAAATATTCTTCCCTTATGCAATTCACCAGCTGATTTTATCAACTCTCCATTTCCAAACCCAGTTTTTCTTCACTAAGGTCAGTGGCAGTGTAGATCTGCTCCTTATTGCCAGTATTCAATTAAGAACAGGCTCATCACACTTCCTGCAAAAAATTTGGGTTTACAAATGCTAATAACTTTTCTTTCTCACTATTACTTAAGCACATAAAGGCTTTGCACCACAAAAGGTAACAATTTGGGGTTACATGACAATGCTTGACACAGAGAAGCAAAACGAATTGCAGAGGAATAAAAATAAACTACACTTTTTATGTGGTTCCAACATTAAAGATATTAAAATCAGTAGATAGGGACCTGACTGTCCCCTTTCCCACTACCTCTGTAAATACCCAGCCCTTACTTTGCGGGAATGTAACAGGAGAAATTTAAACCTGAACTCTACCCACAGCCAATATATTTTACATTAGCCTTTTATCTGAATGAACAACATCTCACCCAATGCCTCTGTGATCCAGAAAGGGAAAAGATTAAGAAATTACAGGGAATTTCAAACCCATTGCTGTCTCTCTATATGGAAAACAAAGCATGAGCACTGCCTCTTTTCTGAATATTTTTCCTCAGTATAAAGGTTTTGCTCAGCCAACTGGGAGACACAGACTCTCCCCACACAGTTTTGGGGACCAGCTGCAGCATCCAGAGTCTGTTACTACTCAGTACCTGGAAAGCTCCTTACATCAGCATGCTAAAAAAAAAAGAAAATGGTTGAGAAAATTTGAATAATACATAAGTTGAAAGACATTGTCATCTGCTAGAAAATGCACAAACAGAAAAAGGGGGCTTCAGTAATTCATCAAATAAGCTGCTCACCATGAATTATTCACTTAGTTTTACTACTAAGGCTTCCATGTGCTTCACGTCACACAAGTGTGATAGGGAGACAGCAACCTGGGAATCAGGGTTGTGAAGGTCTTGCCTGCTCTTAAATTTTCCAAGAGAGGAAATGAAGCTAGAATAATTATATTTTTCTATTTTTATCTTGGCTATTAATCTCTTGGCTGGATTACTGAGGGATGCAGTATCTCTGCCTTGCCCTTTCAATGCCCATTTCCTTTATAAGTTGCTAAGGGGAATTCTTCCTTTTTAGCTGTACTTTTCCCCTTTGTGAATAGTCTCTAATGATCAGAGAAGTCTAGAAGTGAGCTAAAGAGCCTGTGGATCAGAAGACTTGTTTTCAGGATGGTACCCATATTCATGAAAGCAAGCAATCCAAAGAGAAAAAGCTTCAAGAGAAGCTTGATAATAATATAATAAAGAAGGGAGAAAAGACATAAGAGAAGAAATGAGAGCCACCTAAGGAACAGCATGAAATAACCATTAAGATGCAAGCAGCTTAAATGCAGAATCCCTTCTCCTTGAGTTCTTTTTTAAAGGGAGCAGAAGTTCCAAAATACATCAGGATCATAGAGAAAAACTCAATCATGTTATTCTGAAAAAAGACACTACTGTGTTTGCCAGATCTGCACACAGTCAAAAAAATTCTCTGAGAAAATAAAGGTTCTTCCTTAGTCTCTGTGGGGCTGCAGAAGGCAGCCTGCATTCTTGAACAGATCTGCAGGTAAATACGGTCCCTTTAATGACTGACAACATTCCAGGAACAGACTATTCCATTTAGTGAAGCATTAATTCCATTTGCTGGAACTCTAGAAAACAAGCCCAGTGAAACACACTGTGAGTGTCAAACCACCCTCATGGTTTGAAGAAAAATTCACTAATATCCGACTGGATTATCCCACCTTGTGTCTTACAGTTGTACACCCTCAAGAAATCTTCAAACAAGTCCAAAAAGTGAATGGAAATGGATTCTGCCCTAAGCAGCTCACCACAAGTGAAGAATTTTGGTATATACTTTGGGGAAGCTGTTTGATGTATTTTTCCAAATGGTATTTTATTTCCCTTTTTTCAATACTACATGTTATAGTGTAACTTAAAAATAGCAAACACATATGCAGGATTTTTATTACTTAATAGTTGTAAAGTTAAGAGTAACGGGTCATGCCTATATTTAATATGCGAATGAGGCTGTGATATCCAAGTTAAATAGCTTAAACACATATTAGTTCTGTTTGTGAACCTGCAAAAACACTTCAACGAGAAAATATTCAAACCAAGATCAGTACTGATTCTGCTCCCTGAAAAATGCACAGACTGTGATAATTAAAAATCATATATGTCTAAAGAATACTTGCCAATACTGACAGGAAGAGAGACAATCTGGAATCATGGTACACCAACTATGACGAACAAATATGACACCATTGGTGCGTATGCTTAACTTCTTTAATACCCACGCACTACAGAGCAAATCTATATACTAATACACCGAGGAACACTGAATTCTGTGTACTATACTTACATACAATGACAGGAGTGCTTGATTTAACTAAGCATTAAGCTGCACCAGCAGCTCAGACTAGCATTTGCTTGGACTCATTTGTTTTGCATTCCATTCCTTTGACAGTGGTTTTTATATTCATGATTTGCTGTTTATACTACTTTTTTTGGGTACAGATACCTTCTACGAGTACCAAAACTTCAAAGATAATAGTGCAAGCACCTCTGTATCATGTTGTCCAGATATATGTGCTTACACTGAAAGCAGGGAAGTAGCAAGGAGAGAGTGTGGCAGTCAACCAGAGTGGACTGATTTAATACCATTGCAAAAGTGGATCATGACTGAAAAGAGGGAATAACATTGAAAGAATGTAAATATCTGATACTAGGCTTGATTTCAATTTGTGCTTCAGCTATTTTCCTAAAGTCTGTCTCTTGATGAGTAGTCTGACCCCTGAAACATATTGGTTTGCAAGCCCTTTCCACAAGCTGTGTAGTAACTCTTCTCTAACAGAGAGAATGTCCTGGGTACTTCAGGAGTCCCATATACACACTTGCACAGATATAGTCTGTAGGTATGTGTGCACATAACTCCTGATTAGCAAAAGGTAAAACAAATACATTAGAAAAGTACAAGTGTTAATTTACAATTAATAAGATTATTTCTACCATTTTTAGTTTGTTAGAAAATAGCAACTGATGCTTATCATGCTTACTACGCAGAACTGCTACAGAGAAGCTATTAAAGCATATAACAATATTTTAAATTATCTTAAGAGCATTAAATAACTTTCAAAGGTTCAAACTACATGTATCAGCTAACACACATACACACAAACCCCTATATACACATATTTTAAAATACTGAGGTAAAAAATGAATGGGCTGTTTCAGACTGTAGAAACTCTTTTAGCAAAATTTTGCGTTCCAAAAAGCACACTGGATTCTTAGTGTTGGAGTTGATTAACGCCTGTTGATAATAAAGGCTGTTACATCCTTCCTTGCCTACAAATGTTTTGAAATCTTTCTCATGACCATCCTGCTTTTCAGAGTATGTCATTCTTTCTCATTCTGTCCTGCCTTTGCATCTCTCAGAAAATTTTCCCAAGTGAACTGGCAAAAGATATCTTGTCCAGTATCTGCTAGCCAAATCAAAAATTGCAGTGTTTAAAAACTGAAAATATTTCTAGACAGCAGACACCACAGTACTTCCTTTTTATCAGTAAACAACATTACTGAGGAGTGGATTTTCTTTAAAATTTTGTTTTTATCACTCTTAAGAAGAAAATTTTGACATCACTTGACTGCCAAGAGAAGACTCTGCACAACACCGTCTAAAAGAATGTTTAGATACCACTGACCCAGGTGGTCTGATGCCATCCAAAATGAAGATCATGAAATAATGGGATTTTTTTAATCCTTGTGGTTCCTTGTCTAGACCTGGCAGCTAATGACAGAGCCTGGCATGGTTTTGACATTGGTTTCAACAGGGGTGTCCCACATCATAAGAGGTTCAGCTGTTCTTAACACCACTAGTGAAAATACTAGTGTAACAGTCTTACATTACTTGTAAGAGTCAGAGTAAAAACATACCATACAGAAAAATCTAAAGTACTATTTACTTCCAACAGGCTCACAGCTACTCGGTTTTGAGGGCAGTGCTGTGAGAAGGAATTCAGTTTGCTTTATATCATAAAAAGACTTGTAATAATGTCCCTTTCATTTCTTCTGACAGCCACTGTAAATATATCTCATTCACTTTCAAATGCCACAGCCCACCAGTTGAGAAATGCTACTCTGCTTCTAGAAACACTTGCTGGCCACCAGATGGTAGGAACAGTCAGGTTCTCCTGTATCCACCCTGTGGTGCTCAGGCCTGCTGCTCTGTCCTGCCCTGACAGAGGTAGTGCCCATGACAGAGGATGCCATCACTGCTGTGACAATCAGATTTTGGGCCACAGTTTGCATCATCAATCAACAATATCAGTAAAGTGGCAGGTTATCCGTGTGACATGAGTACGAGGTCACTGTTACTATCAGCCTTTTCATAAGGATTATATATGTTCATTTATACACATATATACAAAAATATAAATTTCTATATCCACCTAACTCTAAAAAACAAATGCTAGGAAGGAGTTAACAAGCTGCCAGTCAGGGAAATCGTCCTGCCATGCAGCCACGTCTGGTGTGTGGGGTTTAGGGATGTTTGGCAGTCAATGTGCTTACGGTCCATCTGCTCACAGCAATATCAACAGTGTGCCAGGTTTCTAACTGTATTCTTCAGCTACAGTGTTTATTGTTCAAGTAGATTGTTTTCCTACTACTCAATGCTGATTTGTAAACTCTCTTTTTAGCACTGTTTTCATGAAAATGAAAGGAAACACAAATGAGTAACGGCCTTTCCTTCCCTGTACTGCAGTTTAGAGGAGGGCAGGGGGGAGCCCATTACTGTTGGTTACAGCTAATTTACTGAATAAGAGAAGGTTCTCCATCTAAATTTGAATATGTAAATAATCCAGTTAGAAATACATATTTCTCTGCTGTGTATTTAATCTCTACTTGCTATGCTCTTCCCCATGCTGCTCTGCATCTCTGTAAGTCTTCAATTATTATCATTGAATCAGTCACATGGCATACATCCCATCACATGGATCTGCATCAAAATCACACAAATAGTCTCATGCCTATAGCTCAACTTGACTGTTTCTATGGTTATGACAGATATATTAGTGCTTTTCCTTAATTATACACCTTGCTATTGACCACTCTATGATCCAGCCCCTACATTAGACTCTTTGCAACAGGGCCTGCTGACATTAACATGAAGAACTAATATAGCAATCTATTTTTTCCCCTGAGCTGAGGAAAACTGAAGGCTCAAAGAAACTGTACAATAAATGCTAATGCAGCCACAGATAGCTACAGACACTGATTTAAAGGACACAATAATATGAGACCTATATTACTGTAGGCAAGAATTTGTGAGATAAGTGTTTTGATGAGCATAGTTTTGGTTTTAAGCCATTTAATCACCATATGAAACTTTTTGTTGATTTTGCTACATTTCACATGACATCGTACCCTAATCCTATACTTGCCAGAACAGTTGCTGTTTTCTCTCAGATACCTTGCATTTTATGCAAACTGTAGTTCTTAAGCAAAAATATATATTGTTTGGAGAGTTAAAAACAATTTCCTGCTAATGTCACAGAGGTTTATGCTGCTCCAAACCTACCTAGCCCCATTATCTCATTGTTGGCCTAGCATGATCACAGAGGTTACATCAAGTAATCAGCCTAACTCTTACACAATAGCCAAGCTCTTAAGATTTCTTGCTTGTCAAAAATGGGGACAACTCTTAATTAGGATTAAAAGAAAAATGTGTTTATTGGGTGGCCCACAAACACCTTAATATTATATTTCAAAATTAAAAGAAAATAACCCGGGAACGCAGTGATGAGATACCCTTAGTAGGGTATGGATCCCAACCCGAAAAAGACCCTCAGTGCTGGCCACCCAATAAACACATTTTTCTTTTAATCCTAATTAAGAGTTGTCCCCATTTTTGACAATTCTCTGGGGGCTCGTCTCGTCCGGGAGCCTTTTTGGGCGAAATTTTTGATTTTTTGGC
>VZTE01006487.1:545444-620386 GCA_013397775.1 Eulacestoma nigropectus | reverse complement strand
CCTCAGAAATGATTTCAACAATTATCCAGGATCTTTTCACAAATCTTAAACTTCTGAAACTTGTTTAGAACTCAGATACAACAGTTAACATTAAAACATTCAAATATGAACTCTTATAACTTTTTTAAATAAACCAATAACTTTATTAACTCCCAATTCATTAACTTTTTAATTTAATAATCGGGCACTTCATTAATGCAAAAGCCAACTTTACCAATTTCATGTTTGACATTGCTGTATTCATCGCAGTGCACAACATCAGCATCCAATTCATTCAGCATGTCAATTCAACATAATTATTTTACACCAGGTGCCATCAGCATCTATTCATTGTGACACAGTACATTTTAGAAGAAAACCTTTCTTTAGGAAAAAGAATGGAAGCTCAGGGAAAGAGGTATTTCCACACCATCTCATTTGCCACAGCTCTCACTTGGCAGTGTGGCACAGTCACCTTCCTTTCTGCGAGGCCAATGCACTAACAAAACAGAGGACTGTGCTTCTGATTTTCATCCGTGCACTTCTACCCTCAGCCTGCAGTGCCTTTTGGGAGCAGGTGGTTAGTACCAACTGCTGGTTGTTACAGCTCGTTACAGCACCCCTTCCTGTACCAAGCCACGTAATTCAGAACAGCATTGCAAAGAACAGGACCATAAGTGAAATACCATCCCCTCCTCTTTATTGTGCAAACTGAATGCTGTGGAGGTCAGAGATATTTCCATCTCTTCATCCCTCTGCAATGATACCACCTTAGATTGTACAGACAAACCAAAAAAACTAGATGGATCTGACTTTATACCTACTGAAGTTGCTCAGAGCCCTGAGAGAGCTTGGCCTGCCGCTGCCTATTGTCGAGGCACAGGCAGTAGGGAAAGACATTATGAATGTAGAATCATGAAGTGAACAGGACGCATATGCACACCATTTACTTGTGAGCAGACCGAGTCCAGAACAGAGAACCTCACTAGAAACAGAGTATTTTAAAGCACAAAGATTGGGGATAAGAGTGGGCGTGGGGGAGAGGAGATCAATATCCATGATGGGACACAGGTGAGAAAAGGAGAGAAATGTGTTGGACAAAATACCTGAAGTACTGCAGAAGTGCCCTGCAGAACAAATAAGGCATTAAAACCTATTGGAATGGCAGAGAGAAGCACTAATTAAGAACAACCTCTAATTCAGTAAAACATAAAGGAGGGATGGCTTACATGTTAGGATAATGATAAATAGCATCAAACTTCCTCTTTGCCCCAAAGCACATCAGGCAGGACAATCTAGCAGGGAAGCTGCAGGCTGGAGCACAGGGACTGCTTAGCAATGCACACAATAGCAAAGGGCAGGAACACAGGGACCATCGCATTCAATTCAAAAGAATAAGAAGACTTTAGAAAAACAGAAGTAATTACTTAAACTGGAGTATTGCCTGCTATAAAGACCTTCAAGAGGCAGAACATTAGGTACGAAAGAAGACTGGGAAGATTACATATTGAAGTTCTGAGAGCACAAAAAGAAAATGCACCACAGAGGAAGAAAGTAAAGCCACGCAAGGGGCGAAGCTAAATAACAAGAAATTTCAAGTGAATTAAGAACATGAGGTCAGCAAAGGAGATGGTATGACAGTCCTATAAGAGGTAGGAACTATTATTTATTCACCAGAAGGGGAGAAAGGCAGTAATTCAAAGAGTGCTAGAGCCAAGAATCCAAGTGTGAAGTTCAAAAACTGCACATTCTACCAAAGGAATTTGAAAGAGACATGGCACATCAGGTCAAAACATTAAAATGGGGCAAATTACTTGGAAAAAATCTACTAGAACATCACTGGCTTTAACCAAAACCTTAGTTGTAATACAAAGATGCGAAGCAAGTGATGATGGGGATGAGATTTAAAAAAAAGTTGTAAATAAAGTTCTAAGTGTCTAACAGGAAAAAAAGAGAAAAAATAAAAAATAAACAATGCTCAAATTAAGTATTGCAATGGAGGTCACTGGTCAACAGGAAGCATTTTTCACTCTTAAAAGGATTAAGTATACTAAAAAAAAAAAAAAAGACAGCAAAATGCCAAATCTCTGGTGTAAAGAATATATGGTAAAACTACAGTTTCCACCAACTACTGCAGTGCTACATGAATAGCAAGGAGATACATGCAATGGCATAACATTTAAAATAATAACTACCAGCCAAAGTCAGGAAGGCGAAGTGGCCTGAAAATTCAGTCATGGTATCTATCTGGTATGCAGAAATTTAACAAACTCGGATCCCTCCACTAATCCTAAACTGACATGACCAGATATTCTGCAGAAAAAGATCTGGAGAGTATAAAAAATGCTGGTATGGAATTTTGAACTCAGGTCCCTGTGGCTTGATCCATACTTTAATAATGTATTTATTATTGCCCCATCTGCCAAAAGAATCCTTTTCCCAGCTTTCCTCTACTTTTAAGAAATAAAGCATATAAACCCCCCTATTGCATTCATGTCTATGAATAGGAAAACAATCTGGAAAGTGTTCTCATAGGCAAACTACGTGGCATAATGATTCTATGAGCACTTTCTCACTTAAAAACCTTTTTGCTTAGCTCCTCAGGAAAACTCAAGTGTTTTTTCAAGCAATAGAAATCCAAATAATAATAATAAATATTTTTTTTCTCACAAATCTATATTCACAACTTGAAAAGATAATATTATTGAAGTCCTCACAGTATATATTCACAGAGTCACACCAACAAAGCAACCTATTGCCTTCCTGATTTAGAAGCCAACTGATTTTGCATAGGATAAAATAAATACTTAGATATAAAATGGTGAATCATTCAATTAGTTCTAGCTTTCCATTGCAGCAGCTAAGGGAAATTCTGATCAATACAGTGAACATTTAGCTTCCTAAATATAAAGCACATTTCATACAAAGCTGAACATTTTTCTCCTTGTCACACAGAATTATCTTAATTATTGTTTCAAGGAACAGCTTTACATAGAATCATCTAGGAGTCCAAAATGCTGCTCAGAAACTCATCACTGGAATAATTTATGATTTTTTCTTCCTAACATCTTGGGCTTGTTTGATATGCTTGCCATTTCTCTCTGACAGGGAGGTCGATTAAATCACATTTATATTGTAAACGTATGCATTGCTTTTTACCCTAGGCGGTGGATGAAGAGATACAGAGCCCCATGGGAAAAGCAAGCCAATCCACTTTCATATTGCAAATTTCTGCTGTTCAGAAGAAATGAATGGTTGCCAGGGAGAGCTGGGAATTACTTGAGGATGCAAAATGTTATTTTAGAACCCTTTTGAGAGAGGTTTTTCTCTCCCCCACCTCACCATTTTCACATCTTCTGCTAATGCAGCTCACATCAGTTTCTATGAAAACACTGAAGGAATGCACTTCACCAGCATTCTTCAGAGGATCTGTATAAATCAGGCTTTAACTCTGCCTGCATAAAGCAGGCCATTTCTTTACTTTCAAAGGGAGAAGGGAGAAAGGATTTGTAACATTTTCCAAAGCATTATGTCTGCCAAAGATCATTCGAGATGAGGAAGGTCACCACATGTTTTTGAATTAAAAGAAAGTGCTAAAAATGGGGAGGGTAAAGGTCATTGCTTAGGGCCATGGAAAAATGAGGCTTCAGTATCATTAACCTAACAGAACTAATTAGGAAACATTCAGCTTTTATAAATTATGCAAAGCACTCAATTTACACTTTTTCAGATTTCTACCATAACAGAGATAATTAGGAAACATTTACAGCAACAGTGTAACTTAATAAAGCAACCCTTTCATATCAGGACACATTCCCAGTAATACTTTCATATCTACAATAGGGAGAAATAGGTATTATTACCTAAAAAAGCTTTATGGAAATCATTTCATCTGTGACCGAAGACCAGCAAGATCATGTTGGTATTTCCCCTTCACTTGAGGCAATAGCAGAGTCAATCAACTCAAGTAAGTAAATAACTGACTCTCTGTAGTTCTAAGGGCTTCTTGCTAGTTTAATTATAACAGAAAATTAGCTTGTATGATTTAACCTTAAGAATATAAACCTTGCCATTCAGGGATTATGTAAACTCAGGGTCAAATCCTACAGTGGAGTCCATTCCCTCTTAGCACCCCTGAAAAAGTGGAGAGATTTGACATTTCAGTATTAAATTTAGCAGCATGACGTATTCTGAAACATTACCTTGGTTCTCTGATTAATTTTTACAGGACTTACATTGACTAAGTATTTCAAAAAGGATGCTCTAGCAAAAAATCCTAAACTTAAAAACATTCAGCGAAGAATGACATCTTTGCAGCATACAAAATATTCAAGTTATTTATCTCCACACATTTGTTTTTGAAACATGGTTTGCAAAGCTAACCAGATCATTTTCCTCCTCTGATCAGAGAGAAAGAGAGAGAGAACAAAATATAAAACATGGTGAAAAACAACAGGGGCTGAAATGAAACTGGGAAGGGATGGGTTGGGGTTGGCAATTGGATAAGAGGAAAGGGGAGGTAAGGATAAAAGTCTCATGAAAGTCTAAAGTTATAAGAATTCAACCACCTCTAGTATTTCAAGGGGTTAAGAAGATAAGCAAATACACTCCTGCTTTCAGATCTTCTATCTGTAATGCTCCAAAGAGTGACTTACAGTGAGATTCAAAGAAGTCAGTGGAAAGATTCCCTGCACTAATCTTTAGATGTTCTGCATGAAATACATCCTGATTTGGCTATAAGATTTTGATGACAAG
Organism: Eulacestoma nigropectus; assembly: GCA_013397775.1. Taxonomy (NCBI): domain Eukaryota; kingdom Metazoa; phylum Chordata; class Aves; order Passeriformes; genus Eulacestoma; species Eulacestoma nigropectus. The sequence goes on along the minus strand of VZTE01006487.1, from coordinate 615,652 downwards.
GCAAAAGACTTAATCTACAATTATAGAAATTCGGCTTGTGACCTGGGGGAGATAAAGACCAAGAATGAATTTTGGCACACTACAGCTTTCAGAAAAAGTGCAGAACATAACGCAGCAAGTTTTCTTGTATACCATTCATCATTTTTTCTCCCATGAACTGCACAGTCAAAATATACACCATATGACTAGAACATCTACATACGGTTCTGATGTTTTTCCTCTTAACCAAAAATTACATTTTCACAAAAATATTTGGAAAACTCCTATGTTTCTGCTATTGACATAACTCCAGTACTGACCAGCTCTAAAGAAAAATAACTCTTGAAGCCTTTTCACAATATCACCGTGTAAATCTTCTGCCATGAATCAGAATTAAATAAACACAGCTTTTCTCCATCACCCATTCTTAACCAGTTATAGCAAAGGCCTCACATTCCAGTGTTCCAGTCTCAAAGCAGCGGATCAGCCCCTCATTCCCTGATGCATGGAGGAGTGGTGTGTATGAAAGTGGTGCGTATAAAAACCAGCCGGCATTGAATGGTATCTAAAGAGTTTTAACCCAAATACAAACATGTTCCTTACCAGAACCATCAACTTGCTAATATTTGTTTTGTTTTCTGTTTGTCTTAATCCTATTTATAAAAAGTACTCCTGGTGTATGAATCTCTTGCTAGTCGCACAGTTTAGTTCATGATTTTACATGGTTTAGTGCTACTTGTACCATAAATGACAGGAAAGCAAGAATTTATACTGTATCATTAAAAATTATTAAAAATACACCATGAACAAAATCTACAACAATACAATTCAGTGTTGTCAGATACTTTTAGTGAAATTACAACAAAGCAGAAAACAAGAAAACATGAGATTATATCTTCAGTTCTGCCACCCACCTGCTATGTAACCATGGAAAAATAATGATGGCTGCCTAATTCCATTTCTGCTTTTCTTCACTTCTTCTTAGGTTAATAGGCAATAATTACTAATTTTGCTGGAAGTTAATAGATACAAGCATAATCCAGATAATACTACTAAAAGATAACATGGGCCTTGAAAGATGAATTCATGGCGCTATTTCTATGCTTTTGTTTACCTGACTGGAAGATACAAGTTTGTCCATCAGTCATTACCTGGTAAGTCATGAGAACATTGCACAGACTGACAGCTATGCTGGACATCAGGATGCGTAGTAATAGATCTCTGGTACAACTCACCCAAACTCACTGCAACTATGGTTTAAAAGACAACCAAGATATTGAAACACAACAGAGAACAGAGACACAAAAAAGAAGCTGTGAGAAGTGTTTCATTACTTCACACCAAAGAAAAGACACCTTCCACCGTTGGTATTAGTGGATGCCAGAAAGAAGTGTTACTCCATTTCATAAACAGAGAGTTCCAGGAGAGCTGCCAGAGTTGCTGAATGAGCTTCATTTTATTGGGGCTATCATAAAGGATGAACGTACAAACTTATTCCTACTTTTCCATAAACTGCAAGGAGGTGGAAAAAGAAAATAATGTTGCATCTTTGCAGATGGCACACCTTGAAAGCTCAGCTCTAACAGCCACATCAGTGGCTGCAGCCACTCAGCAGAGCCCTACCTACAGGTTTGTCAGCTGCTCTCAGATCACCCGAGGGCACTGCTGTGGCTATGGCAGAAATGCTTTGTGTGAATTAATCTGATCTCTCACTACACCTGAATCCCATCCATTTTTAGTCCTGGTATGACGATGACAATGTCTTTTGTTTGTTTTGCTCTTGTCTCATATTCCTTTAAGAGCAGGTGGCTGAGGGAGTGCTTGAATAGTTACTGCTTTAACTTCAACAACCTACTATTGTCCCAGGCTGACAGAGACACATAATCCAACCCTGTCAGCCCACGTAACAGAGAAATTCCGTCAGCAACTGCTTCATAATATTTGGAAGAACTCTGAAGTTGTACAGAAATTTTTCCCAAATCTTCCAACAACATCAGAGGTCTTCGAATAATCTTCTTTAAACTCTACATGAGTTCTGTGGCCAGGACCTGAGTCTCACGAACTTAAGCCCATTACCCTAACCATAGACATCTTAAGCAAATGTCTTTTTTTAATAATGCAAACTGACCAATTTTTTTTCAACATCAAAAAGCTGAAGATTCAAAACAATCTTCAAGTAACCCCCCCTTCACTCAGGAGTTCACCTAGTAATCCTTTCTGTCTTGAATTCCAAATATAAGTACAACTATATGAATGAGAAACATTTGCCCACATAAATAAAAGCTGCCTCGCCTGGTCCCTCATTAGTACAAATCCACCTGTCCTTTGTTTTTAGCTTCTGGGTAAGAGGAACAGATACACATTGTATTCATTAGAGTCCTCATTATGACTCTTGCTACCAGAACAAGATACCCTAATTGTAAGACAGATGAGAAAGACAGCGGTATCCTGTAGTAGCGTGACCTTTCCAACACTTCATATTTTGACTTGCTGACCATTCCATCTGCTTGTTGCACACTGCAGGGAAGAGCAGGATAGTCATGCATGACGGTAACTGGAAGGAAAGTTAACCCATTACTGTAAACCGATGAAATCTCACTACAAGTTTCAGTTCAGTCCTGTCTGGATTCCTGCTAAACCGCCAGGGCTTACCCTGTATTCCTGTTAACTGTGGCAATACGCATTTTTATCGTATCTCTGAGATCACATTCACAGATCAAGCTTCTTTTGTGAAAAAGCAATGATGGATTACCGTTCTGGGCAACACTTCGCAAAAAGTGACAAATCACTTTTAATTCCTTGGATATTCATTATCATAACACTAATCCATCTGGCATTAAGGAAGGAATAATATTCAAGCCTGTATTTCTTTCCTTTGCAATTTAGTACAAGTCTTGAACAGCTCTTGAAATCTTATTATCAGAGACCCCCAGGTATTTCCATATCACATAAAATACTCCAAAATATTACAGCATCACTAATGTCTCAGCATTTTTATAACTTGACTTGAATATTACAGCATGAAGTTCTTCAGATAAGACTTGGCCTTTCCAACAGCAGTGGTACTTGATAATATCCTTGCTTCCTATTGACTCTAGAAACTGTCAAAAATTTTTGGTGAGCATAAATGTTCACAAAACTAAAGAAAATAAAAGCCTGAAACAATTGACAGTCCACACCTGGGAAAATGGGACAGACTGAATCTGTCTCTTCCAGTAGACCTGTAGACCTTAATAGCACCTTCCAGCAGCCTAGAGGTGGCCTAGAAAAAAGCCAGATGGGATTTCTGAAAAGGGTGCATCCAACAAGAAAAAATAAGGGGGAATGGCTTTAAACTGAAAGAGGGCAAGTTGAGATCAAGTACTAGAAAGAAATTCTTCACCATGTGGATTGTGGGGCACTGGGAGAGGTTGCCCAGAAAAGTTGTGATTGTCCCATTCCTGAGACAAGGGCAGCTTGGATGAACACCTTTCCTGGTCTGGTGGAAGGTGTCCCTGCCCATGACTGGGGGTTGGAACTAGATGATCTCCAAGGTCCCTTCCAATCCAAGCCGTTCTATGATTCTCAGTAGGAAGCTGTAATTTTAAGGCACAAATCTTGACAAACACTGCTCCAACAACAACCAGAAATATATATAATAAATATGTTCATGTCTTCAAATAAAACTTAAATTTCTTTTAAGAGTATAAATGAAAAATTACGGCAAAATATTACAGATCCAAGATCTATATCCACGTCTGCTTCCTCTAAAAACTGGCCGAGCCATGGAAGCAGTCTGAGAAGGGTAAACCTCCCCAGATATGGCCAAGGGCCAAGAACAGGAAGGAGGTGAGTTACAGAATTGTAGAAACAGTTTCAAGGGGACAGTCCAGACTAGAAGAAGGAAAAAGAAATACAGCAGAGAAGGAAGGAGTCAGATATTTAAGAATCTAAAAAGCAACAAATGCAATAAAATTTTACACAAAATCAAACAGGCAGGCAGTGGAGGGCTGAAAGAATGAGCAGGAGGTGGTTACAGCCACACAGAAGTTACTCTGAGAAACAGAAAGGGAAACACAGCTACAGGAAAGCAATTGAATTTGAGATACTGAATTTAAGCTACCAGTGATCCAACAGAATATATTCAATATATAGTCAAAACACAAAACTGCTAGAGTGCTAGTGGGAGGTCTAGAGGATATATAAAGCAGAGAATATCAAAGTTAAAATGCTACCTTTCCAAGAATATGTCTAAAAGTACACATATCCACATGGGAAATCTGATGGAATCAGACTGATTGATTATCAAAATAAACAAAAAAAACCCAAAGCAAAATCCAGCAAGAGCAAAACCACAACCCCGCAAAATGGGCAACAGCCTGGTATTGGCTTCTTAAAGTTTGATAAAGCTACACCTTCCTAATTGCTCTTTGCCTAACTATTATTCAGTCTGTAAATAATCTCAGTCATGAGGAATTAATAATTCATAAATCATGAAGTTAAAATTAATTTTCCCATGTCTGATTTTCTTTTAAAAAAATACATAATACACAGTGGAAATGAAATGGCTCAAGCTGTTTTACACTGGCTACATGTATTCATGTTTTGTATAAGCACTCTTTCTCTTTGTGTGAGAACTGTTAAGTCTTATTAATATTATTATTTAATAAGATTAGTAAAAATTAAACTCCACCATTTAAAAAACCCAGAAACATGTTTCCCTTTGTTTACAGGTAATTAGGTAATTTCAAACCAGCACACAGAGAAAGAAATTAATTAATGGGGGAGGAGGGGACACGATGACTAGAGAGGAGCTGATTGGTACTGCACAAGAACTAAGGCACGCTGTTATTTCATGTATTCCAGTTACAAAGTAGTATCTAAAGTACAGAGAATTTTAAATGCACAGAATTTTGCAACGCATCAACTACCTTTCCTGTGAAATAAACCATTTAAATCCTCTATTACAAATAAGGAAATGGACCAATTGTAAGATTTTCACAGAGACTTTTCAGGTACATTTATAAAACACCACATTGCGAGTCAGTGATGTATCCAGTGCCAGAGTGCAGAAACTCCCAGCACTGAAACAAGATGCAATGCAGCATCTGCAATTATCTAAGGGATTAGTTCTCATGTTGCATGTTTTGTTTCTCTAAAAAGCCTTTGATGTGCGACCAGTGTTGGAGTACGTGACTTACTGATGCTTAACATGTAGCAAGTTAAATGTATTTAAATATAAATGTTTATATTTAAATATAAATGTTAACTGCTGAGGGCCTCATACTGGTGTCCCCTAAATCACAGAAGTCAGATCCGACGTAAGAGTTCGTGCTTACCCACAGTTCGCAAAAGGAGCATCCAAATTACCCGAATCGGCTACTCCAACACATACTAAGAAATACACATACTGAGGGCTGCAGGACAAATTGAGAGAACCAATCACAAGCAGAACACACTTCTGCAGTAAGGATTTTGCCAAATACATTAAACTCATGGACAAGTCACTGAGCTCAAAAACTGAGTGCACAAGAAACACTTTTACACCATTCTGAGATAAAGGACTACAATCACTCATTAGTGACAGACCAGCCATTTACGTACTCGTGACTCAGACTACATGAAGGTGAGATTCCTTCCACTCTTTAAACTCCAATTCAGAGAAGCATTTAACTATGCATTTAACACTAAGTGCACACTCATGCCAGTTCTTATTCATTAAAAACTCCCATGTACACTTAAAGGTGATAGAGGACTAAATGCTTTGGCATTTGAACAAGGTGACCAGGCTGGTCCTGCTCTCTCTATTGCAGCTTGTCGCAGCTTTGCAGCTGAGGAAGGCAGGGCCTGCCCTGCACTGGGGCACTGGGCAGTTGAGTTCAGACCCTTTCCATTTCTCACTTCTCTTTAATCTTGCCTGAAGAGCCCTTTCATTAATATGCTTTGTGGGTCAAAGTACAAACAAATATTCTCAACTTGTCCATCACCCGAGTCCTTAAAGGGAAATCCCTATCATTCACTGCAAGAGGCTCTGAGGCAGAAAGACCATGCTTCACCTGACAGCAATGTGGGGCACACTTGACTTACACACTGAGTAATGGCTTTGACTCTGGTGTGTACTATCAACCACTCCTGATCACTTAAAGGCGACTCCTGAAGCTTCAATCATCACACTGGTTTGTAGATTGTAGGTTTTGGCTTGGGTTTTTTGTCATTGAGTCTCAGTTTGGTTTTTATTGGGATTGGGGGATGTTTTGGGGTTTTGGTTTGGTTTGAGTTTTTAGGTTTCTTTTTGTTTGCTTCTTTTTTAATCATTTTGGTTTGGTGTGGGGGAGGTAACCACAAGAAAACAAAAAAATACCTCAGGACTTAAGCCTGGCATTTATTATCTCATTACATTAACACAAGTAGGAACTTATTAAGTTGTTCTTGAAATTGAACTTCTGCAGTTAACCAACATTAAAATCTGGTACTATCATATTTGAACAAGATACCAATATTTCCACTAAAAATTTTATTTTAAGTACAGTGTGAGAGGGTGATCAGTTATGTGAAAGTACACCCCTACAGAACACCCAGATGTGGTCCAACTGAAGATAAAACTAATGATTATAATTCATTAGGTTGCCAGTGAAAGTCTGTGATAGCAAGAGATTAGAGTACAAAACATGTGACTGCCCAAATTATGTGACAGATATCAAGGTGTAGAGCATAAGTTGTATAACTTGATAAGATTCAAAAATATAACCTTGTTTCAGTCTTAGCTTAGTGAAGAACTAGATGAAGCAAAAAAATCTTAAGAAATAAAATGGATGTGCCTCATGTCTTGATACTGTGTAACATTTCCCTATTTACCACTATTAACATGCCATTTGTGCTAGATCATCCTCATTCAAGAAAATAAATGTAGAGCTCTTTCAAGAAAAACCTGACATTCTTGCTGTGAAATACCAATCAATTGGTCATACTGATTTAAAGAAATACAGGTATAGTCACATTATCGTGAAAATTCATTTTTAGTCTTTCAACCTCTACTACCTCAATTCACCTCTATTAATTACAGTGTTTTTCTCAGTAAGAACTTTGCTGTTACAAAATTAGAAATGCAATTTTCAAAATTAGTCAAATAGTACAAGGCTACAAATCCAATTTCAGCTATGGTAGAAACACAAAAACAGCAGATTTGCAGCATTTTTTAAAAAAAGGATTTTGGTCTATCAGTACCATAAACTTAACAGCGTCTGTAATGAAAAAAACCCCTCAAATCAGAAGCATCTACAACATTGTGTATAACTTTTAAGATACTACTTGCTAGCTCCCTAATCTAAAAGGCACTTTTGAAATTCTGATAAGATATTTTAGCTTAGGCATGACCACCTCCTTTTATCAGGCAACCAAGAGAGTGCTCTCTCTATTTAACACCTTCAGTGCTGATAGACTGCTCACCGATCTCCTGGCACCATAGTTCCCTAGAGGGACTATGTTCAAATGAAGCGGTATCTAAAGATTCTTACCACAGCTATTATTTCCTAGGTGTACCTGGTGGAAGTCTATCAGCATTAGAAAAGTTAATTAGTCAACTGAGAGCTGGAATCTCACCAGGCTAATTTTTGCTGTCAGGGATAATGATAGATTTTTCAAGCCTTAAACCAACAATTGGTGCAAAAGATCAACTCACTAATGATTGTCAATTAGTCGTGTGACTGTTGACTTCATTTTTCTGCCTTTGTAAAACATGTCATACTCATTCAACAACAGCCCACGCCACCTGTATTTTGCAGCTGTGAAAATACAGATATTCCAAATGAATCCCCAGAGACACCAGAGCTGAATGTTTTTCAGTAAACAGTAAAAGCCTTATCATTGTAGTGTTATTAACTATGTTAATTTGTCTAGCAAAGCACAGTGCAGCATTCATAACTGCAGAATAACATAAACATTTCTGACAATAAACTAAGTCGTTCATTTGTATTTGCTTACAGCTATCTTCACACAAGGACTAAAAACAAGATTTCAGTTTGAAAACTGAGCACTGTCATCTTCAACAGACATGCCTGCATCAAACTAGAGTTTGTGTGTTCGGGTACATAATCTATAATTGTTACAGTAGGAGAAGTGGTGGAGAGGCTCTATAAGGGAGAGTAACACTTTTCAGAAAGCAATTCAGGTAAGAGAAATTTACCTTCATCCCAACTGAACACAGCCTGTACTTTAAGAAGCATTTCCTTTCACATGAAAGAGCACATTTCAGCAAAAAAGTTCAAAGCATCATCTCACTGTATAATCTCAGCAACCACAACCCAGGAAGTAATTGGAACTTCTCAAAGTCTTCTTAATAAATAAGCACATACTCATCCAAAGTAAATAGAAGGCTCCATTCCCACAGTAAATTCTCAAATTGGTATGACATTTTCCCCTCACACTACTTTAAGGTGGGCCTCAAACTGAGTTGTTTATTGGACAGAGTAGCTCTGCCTCCACTCTATCCCTGCCACTCCTGCCATGGTTAGCAGAGGCACCAAGTAGTCCTAAGAACAGCAATACTTTTAGCAAAATCTCTGCTACTAGAAATCCAGTCAGAATCAAACCGGATTTTTACTTTTCCTTCATAATTAGTAGTGTAGGTTATTAGCAATATAGACACGGAAATAATACTGCAACATGTAACTGATAATGCTGAACACTGAGAAGTTGGTTTTATGTGCAAAAACCCACACTATGGATCCAGGTTCATGCAGGGAACTGTACAAACCCTCCTTGATTCCTAACCCTTTTCACCCTTTTTATCATCCTACCAGGCTCCCAATAAAAAATCTCAACTACAAGTAGTTTAGCACCCTTTAACAAGTTTTTTAGCCTGGCATGACAAGGTCAGCCATTTCACATAAAAAGGAGCATGTTCTCTTCCATCTCTCTCCAGCTGTTACTGATGGATACAGAAGGTCTGTCTGTGTCCTAAATGCCTTCTACACCAGCATTCATGGTCACAACCACTCTGCTTGAGCCCTTGTTACTTGAAAAAGCAACAAAAAATCAAGGGTCAGCACCTGAAGACATAGCATGAGGCTGACAGATCTATTTCCCAGATCTTACAGACAGGAGTAACAAGTTCCCAAGGGACTGCAGGAGGACCAGTCAGACAAAGCCCTAGTAAACAGGCACACACACCACACTTACAGCATGAAGCTCTGAAGATTATTACAATATATTGCAATATGCCTTCCAGAAAATTTAGAAAGGCTGTTATCCAGGCTCTACAGAAAGGCAAATATACACACAGATCTAACATGCCTTCCCAAACTATCTGGAGAAAACTACTTTCCTAGAGAACCTGTTCATTATTTTGGAAAGAAGATCATTTTAAGTAGTCTGTTAAAATAACATCCCTGTGATTTCATTCAGAGAATGAAAATTGATAAAACTTTTCATTGTGTTATAGGTGGAAAAACATAGGTCTTGGGAAGCTGAGCAACCAGTTAGGTTCCCCTCATACATCAGTGGCACTGAAAGGAACTCAGTTGTGACACTAATTCATTTACCATTAAAATTCAAGTAATTTATATATATAGAAAAGTGGCTTCGGGCTTAGTTTAATAGTTCAATAAGAAGTTTCATTATCATTCAAGTGTTAGGAATTTGTTGAAAAAACATTTTAAATGATATCCCAGCCAATAATAATATGTTACTCAGATGTTGGGGAAAGGTGTATTTTTAGCCAATTTAATAATTCTAAGTATGCCAGATTTCTCATGAAACTCCATCTGAGTTTTAAGGTCACAACCTAAGCATAACACATCATTAAAAGCCTTGCTTGTAGAGCCCTACCAGTCTCAGTCTGTGCTCCTTCTCCTAAAGGGTTTCTCTAATTGCTACTGCTTCTCACTGTCCTTCCTACATCTCATAATTGTTTTTCCTCAACACTTCTCTCTTCCCCTGTCCTTATATGTTCATCTGTTCTTTCTACCAGTGGTCTTCAACATTTTCCCTGTATTTTAAGCCCCTGCTCCAGAGCAAGGAAGTATTAAAGATTTAGTGAATCAGAATTAAGGGGTGCCTGATATCACTCTGAGTATAAGCTAAAATTTAGAATTAAGAGGAAAAAAAGGTAATTATCTCAATACATAAATCCTGGCATGAGAAAACTCGCTCTGAGAAGCTGTGGACACTCCATGCAATGCATAACAACATCTAGGAAGTATAATGCTTGATCCTACCTTTAGTGATAACTACTAAGATTCATTCAGTATGAAAACCTAGACAGACAAAATTCATGAGGATGTATCATTTCCAAATTATAAGATTTGGAGCTTGGTATTTGATGAGCAGTTTTTGAGCCTCACCAAATTGCAAGTTTCCCATCAGAAAGGGTTAGGCCTATTTACTTATTTAGTAACAGCAGCTAAATGGATGGTGCAATTTCCTGATTCTGACAGCTGGCACTTAGAAAAAAACAACAAAACCCATGACAGATCTAATAAAAATCTTAAGAAGTGACACTGCCCCCTCTTACAAAAAGGCTATGAAGGCCAACCCTCCAAAGATGTTGAAAAGACACTGCTCAGTCAGAATGGGAGCTGTGAGTATTTAGCAATTCCAAAAGAAAAAAAAAAAAGAAAAAAAAGAAAAAAAAACCAACACAAAATACCCAGCTCCCATCACATATCATGGTCTAGTAATTAATGTACTTTATTTCTGTATGAATTGTCACAAGGAAAGCTGATGTTAAAGCAACTTTTTTTATTATAATTTTCCCAACTTCCCACACGGAAAAACAATTTTCAGTGATTTTAAAATTAGTATTCATAACGCACAGGCTGGACTGTAGCTTTTTCTAATTCAGTTCCTGACTTGAGAGCAATGAATGACAGGGAGAATCTTCTACCTGGTACTTAATTCTGTTCCCCGGAATTCCCATGTTGATTTTTTTCACCAATTTTCTTTTTATTATTTATTTTTTAGAAAGCACACTCCTGGGAGTAGAGACTGCATTCTGATTTATGTCCACATGAAAAAAACGTAATTCCATCTTAACTGGGGATTTCCACCCTACTTGGGGACTGAAATTAACCTTATTTGTATGTTTAAAAGCAGGCAAACACAGCAGGCTGACCAGTAAATGTAGTGGTGCCAGTTCAGTTTGTAATTTCCATGTGTATGTTTCAGGAACAGGGCATGCTGTAATGAAGCTTTTTTTTTATTTCACATTAAATCTGGACCTAAGCTAGATAACATATCATATGGGAAGAGGGAAAAGAAAATTTGAAAAAAAAAACTTCATGTCACTGGAATCCTGTGTCAGTGGGGGCCAAGAGTGTTCTTTGGTTATTGCTATGCTGAGTGCTAAAGATGGCTGTTAAATATTTTATCAGCCAAGACTAAAACCAAGAAATGTGCTGAAAACAAGAGTTGAATGATCTCTGTTTTGAGTCTCACATTGTGTAGATACACAAGCAGGTTTTCTTTCCTTTTTTTTTCCCCTTGCATTTTCTATTTTCATTTCTCTCAAATACCTCCCCCTCAAAGCAGCTACTCCGAGGGTTTTCTTTTCCCCAGCAGCAGCTGTGGTACAGCGCACGTTATAAGGGCTGACAGTTAACCGAAGTAAACATAAGGACACAGCAGCATTAGGGTTGTCAGTCTGAAAATAGAATTTCGTTGTAATTCTCTGCGTGAGGTCTTGGAACAGCCGATGGCTGAATTAAGAACAGTGCTTTTGCAGATTTTATGGGGCTGATGCATGTGACTATCCTCCCTCCCTCCATCCCACTAGAGGCTCAGATGATGAAAAAATCATGCAATTATCTGTGCGTGTATGTACGCATGCACAGCAAAATATTTCTATTCTCAGATTCTTATTTTTCCTTTCTTATGTCAGCTCCTTTCAGTGACTCCCTAACACCAAACACTCTCATTTAGTTGTAGTGGATGGGCATAACAACTAAGCAATGTTCCTTTACCACCTCGCAGCCCACTTCCCCTTTCCCTCCCCTACACACCAGAAAGCCCCTCAAGATCCCTTTTCTGCTGTAAACAACTTCCAGCTACGAATTCGTCTTTGCTTTCCACTGTGTGGTTTGCACTGTCATCTGCTAATAACAGTTTTTACCACCATCTGCAACGCTGAGCTCTTCCTGTGGTTTCTCTCTGCCATTTCTAAGAATTTGACAAATAAATCACATTTCATCGGGAGATCAAATGAGAAAAATAAGGGCCCCGCATTCCAGCTTAGTCTGTTTCAGGGAGTTTAAACGACAGATGTGTGTCTCCTAACACACATCAGCGCAATCAGCGAGAAACCCGGTTCAGGTTTGAGCACATTACAGAGAGAGGATCAACAGCTGGGCTTAGCCTGGAAGCAGCGCGCTTTGACCCTGACAGATCCCCGTCTAACACGAGAATCCAAGCAGAGTCTGGACTGCGCCTGGAAAGGGTCCATCTTTGTTTCATAAGGTGGAGCCATTTCCTTAAAAGTAGATGGGTTTCGATATAGGAAAGAGGAGGCGCAGTGAGCTCCGCGCTCGGCTGGGCGGTCGGTACATTTATCAGAAGCCGCGGGCTGGGAAAATGTCTGCGGCGGGGCCATGTTCTGGCTCCTCGGAAATCAGAAGGTATCGATCTCCTCCAGCGAGCCGCTCCCCCCGGCCGCCGCATCCCGCGCGGCGCTGGCGCAGCTGCCGCCGAAGGAGCGGTGGGAACGGCCCCCGCATCGGAGCCCATTAGTCACCAGATGTCACCTTCTGCTGCCAGCGCCTCCAACAGCCCGGCACACGATGTCCCGAGCATGCTGAACATGCGAACGGCGGCTCCCGCAGCAAGGCGGACGGCTCCGTGTGCTGCGAGGCCAGCCCGGCCCGACCCTGAGCCATGTTTACAGTGACACCTACAGCCGGCGGGCACCGCCGCGGCTGCGGGGACCGCGGCGGGGTGGCTTTTCTTCTCTCTCTGCCCGGGTTGTTTGGGGGTTTTAATTTATTTTAAAGATACACCTCTTCTGAAGATGTAATTGATTTTATTCACCGGAGGAAATACCGGCTTCTCTATCGATTTCTACATTTGCTGAATTTATTTTGTTTTCTCCTCTGTGTGATACCATAAAATGTTATTAAAAAGGTGGTGTACATCAAACAGAAAATTATTTGTTTTCTCCTAGAAGGACTAATTTTTAAAAACTACCATATTTTAAACATGTCCGCTCAATGGCAGGGAAAGACATTATTTAGCATCCACAGCCATTACCCGGTGCTCGTTAGCAAGTTGTTTATGGGGCTGCAGAGCGCAGGGCAGAGGCTTCTCTGCACCTTCCATGCATTCACCATTTCTTTTATAGCCTCACCAGTCTCCCCCAGCATTTCACTGGGAAGGACCAAGCATCTATTAGAATAAGATTTTCAGATGTATTTTAAACAGTAAACAAAATCTCATAGAGAAATACCTATGAAAACTAACAGTGCTGTAAAAAATAACGTTAATAAGGCTCTGCTGAATTAAGTGGGGGTGTGTTTACCTGGGGTTGTGTAAGGGTGTTATACTCCACAACCAAAAACTGATTAGAAATATGCTCACAGTACAACAGACAGTAGTGTCACTATGCTTGAGTAATTGTTCAAGTATTTCTAAGGTCAATCCAACAACACAAAACCCAAACAAAATAGATGTCAATTAATCTGAAGGTGCTTCTGACCAAACAAACAAATTGTGCTATCAGCTAACATGCATACTGAAGATTAAATTTAGAGGCTGTTTAAGGTAAAATTTACTGGAGAGGTGTGAGACCTACAGAATTTTCAAGCCAACCAAAAATCTAGGTTAAGCACATGTTTTAACATAATATAAAACTGCATAAAGCTGAATTATTTTCAGAAATGTAAGAAAAACATTTTTAGTTTCTTAGATCGTATACCTTGACACTGAACCAGACAGATGCATTTTTAACAGATCTTCTGTAAGGTAATTTCCTCTCCTTTCTTTACACTTTGGGGTGGTGGTGGTCATGTTTTTTTTTAATCTGATAAAAATTTTCATATTTAATTATGATCGCACAGAAAATAAAGGATATTTGGCCACTGTAGTGAGTGGGCTAATAATCCACTCCTACACTTTGAACAAAATATAGGGAATTAAGCAAAAGTGTATTCTGCAGTAAAATAAAATTGTATTTTGTGTCAAATACAAAAATAGCTCTTATGATACCTTATAGTAATGCTATTTTTGCAAAATATTAATTTTTGAAAATGCCTTTCTTATATTTTAACTATATGTATACATAAAAACAAAGACATTTTATCTGTGGGACATTTCACAATGAGGTCTAAATAGTAGTTTTTAGATTTGGACATTCTGTGAGATTCCTGCTGCTTCTGCATGTATTGCTGCAACTAAGGTCAGATACCTGTGGCACTGAGACACAGAACCCTATTACCCCTGTTTTACTTTAAAAATTGGACTGTTCTTATTAATTTCCTTTAACACATATTTCATCATCTGATTTGCATGTAGCAGGGGGTTTAATTAGAGAACATTTGTTTTCTTTTGTTTTTTAGAGAGGCTTAGCATCCACATCATCACAGAAATGAACTGCTAAATTTAGATTTATACATGACATATTCTAACACAGGTGCAAGAGTATTCAGGTTACACGGTTCAGGAGGTTCTTAATGTTTGTTTCCTGTGCATGGTTATCCCATACCAGAGCAATACTGGGGCATCCTTTTTGTCTGCTTAGCCTGAGGCTGTGTATTATAAAATGTGATCTGCAGTGAAACACCTGAAGTTACTGGAATCTTTATGAAATATATCTTAACATTTTCAAAATTCCGAGAAGTTCAAGATTTATTTCTAAAAACAGCCATTAGCACAAGTGTTTATGAATGCAGATCCTTAACCACCGCCTACTGGCGCAGGGCATGCACACAACCAACGTATTTAATGCTATGTTGAACTCCAAAGTTATTAATTCAAACACAGTGTCCAAAGTGTTTAGAAAATACTTTCAAACCATTAAGAACTGCCATTTGTAAGACTTTGGAACCTGCAAGTGCTTCATGTAAAAAGCTGTTATGCTTCTATTATCAACACGCCTCAGGACTTAATAAAGCAGGCATTTCAAAACACAGCATGCTGAAATTTGGCATTTTCATTTAGTGCTTACATGTTATTGAACAGAGGGCAATGTAAGGAAGAAAAAGAGAAAAATCTAGCGGGAAGGTCATTTTCAAAATTAAGAATCTGTATTGTTGATGTTGCTGGTCAAAAGGTGCCCCAAACCATGTAAAATTGATTTTGTCTTTTAGCACTAATGATCAACATGTAGGGCACAGGCCCTGAATTAATGATCAGTTGGGTGGAGCTGATTCCATTAACCTCAGGTGCTCATTAATCCCTACAACTACTTCCATCGAGGTCATTAATGCTATTAAAAGCTAAATATTTACCATACAATTATGGGAGTTTGACTTATGAAAGACTTTCTGCAGAAATGCTTTAATTTTAGTTGTCTAGGTGCACTTGTTTGGGTCCCAGTGATGTGTCTACAACTTGAAAAAACTCACAAAAATTGTTACCACATTTTCTTACCTTGTTGTGACACCAGTCAATTTTAGGGATTGGGTCCTGATACACGTAAATATAGACAAAATGTGCACTTATGGTCAGTACTTGTTATTTATACTGACATGCACAAGTAGCAGAGCTGGCAAAGACTCACTCAAAGCTGTTCTCAGCTCAGAGGCAGGACTTAAACCCCCTTCCAGCTGAGACAACCCCAGTGCACAAATTTTCTTTCTTTGACTTTTATCTCAAGGAGGAGGCAGGCTGTGGTTGCAGCTTGTAATGAGCACCTTTTTCTCCCACCTCCTGAGAACAGAGGTGAGCACTCATGCAGTGAGAACAGCAGCCTCATTTGAAAAGCAGTAACTAGATGGTGGTCAGAAGGGGTTTTTGGAATTCCTCAGCTGTGCTTCAGTGATACATTGCCCGTCATGGCTCTATGCTAAGAAGAGCCTGATGGCAGAGAGTGAAGGTGTCTGTAGCCTCAGTGGGTCACCCAAGGTCAAAGCTTGGGCTCACACCAGGCCAATCTGACAGTGAGGCCTGGAGAACACGGTAAGTGTTTATTACTTTACAAACCCATCCTTCCCTGAACACTTACACACTTACTACTAGACTGAGTGGCATAGTCTTTATATCAGAAAACATAACAGAGTCAATATTTTAAGTAAAAACATGAACTAGTTTTGATTTGTGACATAAAATAAATTTACCTAATGTTTCTTTTTTGCAGCTTTCTTGCTAGTTGTCATAAACTGAAATATAACTGAATTACCCATTTGGGGTAGCACAGCATTTTTTTAGGAGCAAAAGGACACAGGCTGGCAATGAGTTAATTAAGCATTACTCTCATCCCTGAGACCAGTCTGCTCTCTGTGGTAGGTCTCAAACCAATCACATTTTGCTACATCTCTTATAAAAGTTAAATTTAAGAAGACCGGAGGAAAAAAGAATAGCAAGGGAACATGACTACTTTCAGTGTCCCCTAAAATATTATTAAGTAATGTAAATAATCTTTTTCCTTGCACCGTTTGATTCCTACAGTTTGGACATGCTTACTACAAAATTTTCTCATCTATGTTTTGGCCACATTAAAATATACTGGCTCCGACTTTACAATTTTCACTGAAAAATCTGTTTAGTCCAAAGATACTTTCTTTTCTATACCTAGTTGTTGTGCATATATTGTATCTAGGTATACCACGATGCCAATAGCTTAATAGTGATACACATGGTTGGCTTACTCAAAATACGTGGTTTTTACTTTCATCTTTTGAAAGGGAAACTAGCTTATATTTACCTTCCCAGAAAAGAACACAAAGCATGTAGGGAGTGAGCCTGAAATGGACCTCCTTATTATCAATTCCAGTTCGCTATCAGCAGCACCGTATCATATAAACTCCTTGATAATTTCTTGCCCTTGCTGCTCTAATTAAAAGGCCACTTCAAAGTCTGACTCTCCATGGCAAGGATCCTTCTTCCATTTCCAACCTAAAATTTATTCATGACTGACTACTTTATAACCATTTGTTCCTGTGCCTGTCCTTTAAGTAGCTCATCTCTTTTCCCTCTCTGTTTAAACTACCTCCACCTTGTTTGATGTCCAGTCAGCTTCATTGTCCTAAGTTAAATGAGCAATTTCTTTTCAGTCTCTTCTCACAAAGGCTTTTCATTAAGCTCATAGTAATTTTGTGTACCTGTTATAGTTTGAGTTCGTCTTTCTGGACCATGGCTGGACAAACTTGTACCCTGTGAAGTCTGACATTATGTTGCACTACTAAACTAACATTATTCAGTGTTAAGTGGATCTACTTTATTTCCCAAACTCTAGGACTGTGTTCTTGCCCTCCTCCAGCTGACTCTGTCACGGACTGAGTGACTAACAGTCAGGTCTTGCTCTTGCCCTGCCATTTCCAGCTCATGGTCTCAGCAATAGAAAATAAAATGTCTATAAACAGAAAATAAAGAGTAAAAACTCACTGCAGAATCTCTTTGTGATTAGTCCTCCACTGTGTTGAAACCAGTAACTGCCAAAAATGCCAAATCCCAATAAAAAAACCCCAAAGCAAATGCGATGTTAACAGTGAAATTCGTGCTGGATTCATTGTCCATGACTCACTGTTCCACACATACATAATAATAAATGAATCCATATATCTATATTTCCAGTAACAGAATGCCAATAATCTAAGGCTTAGGAGGGTTTCTTTTCCAACCTACTTGGGTACTTCAGTGTTTCAGGAAAAAAACCAAGCAAAAAAACCCCACCACAAATGAGAAAACATCAAACTGATCTCTTGATTCTGTAACCCACAATATTTTCTTTTGTATTGAACTGTCAACCAAGTAATGAAAAACACTTGTCCATTTCACTGCATACAATGACATTAAGAGTCCTGAATTAGGAGAACCTAATTTTCTCAAAGTTTGTCCCTGGCACTATTACAGCTCTGAAAGAAAAGTTTTATATCTATCTATTTGCACCATTTTGTTTACCCACTTGCTTAAGTCCAGCTTAGCTGCACTTTCACAGGCATTTTATCCAGCAAAATATCCCACTAGCGTCAGTGCTCCTCCAAAAGTAGGTTTGTTTCCCACACACTTTAGGGATAGATCTGTTCTTATTTATAGTCTTGAGTTTGGCTACATGACCTTAATCAATTCAAGTTTATTTTCTGTACACAAACTACTTGTATCACTAAAACTAACAATGGGAAAAGAAACCACAACTAAATTGTCACGTGCCACCCTCTGGAGGTGTGTGGGGCGGTTTGTGGGGGAAAAGCAAGTTTGTTTGGTCCTTTGCAAGCTAAATCGAGCCTCATAAATGACACACAAAGACGTCATTTTGTCCTAGCAGAAAAACTGTCACAGGTTTCTTTCATCTTAGAGCAATGGATAAGAAAAGCAGCAATTTGTACTCACAACTAGAATCTGTCGGTCAGCATTGATTTCCTGTACACCTCAGGTAGCACCACTGCAGCCAGCATGAGACTGCATGGTAACAACCTGACCCATTTATGTCAAATACAAAGTTTAGCTGGTGGGCTGCTATCAAGTCTTCAGCCAAATGAAACTTCTCAGTGTCTCTTTGCACTCGTCCTGTTCACTTCTGGCTAATTCAAACATGAGGATACGCAGTTGAGATTTTCAAAGGATAAAGCAATTATTTAAAACTATAGCTAAGAATATTAAACCTGTCTGCATGTAAAGGTGTTTCATTAAAAATAAAATCTGAGGAAAAAAAACAGCCCAACTTTTCCTTTCTTCAGAGATTCACAAATACCTCAGCAATAAAACCAGCGTTCTATTTAGCAGTGATGTAATTGGGAAGTAATTGTTAATATTTCACACATGCTGCAGAACATTCAGTTCTTCTTCATAAACAAATTGGAGATAAGCAAAGTGACTAAGAACAGAAAAATAGAAACATTCATTCTCATTAGGAACAGTAAACAAGGTCTGAGCATGAATGTGATGTCTGCTATGAGAACTCCTCCTGTCTAGAGACAAGATTGCAAAAGAATTCCTCTCTGACAAGTATTCAAGAATATAATATGCAGAGTACTGTCTTGTTAAAAAACCTTCTAATATCAATTTTGTGTTGCTGTAACATCAGAACAATTCTGTCATTTTTCCACAACTAAACACTTGAAAAATGAGCGGAAAATCAAATTGAATAATAACAAATTATTCTGACCAAACACATTCAGCAGTGGATACATTTATAGCCATCACTCTCATAAGTATAAAAAATAGAACACAACCTTCTACGAAATTCCAATCAGTGAAAAAAACAACTCAGTCTCACTGATTTTTACTTTGCTGAAAAAGCCTTCCTCCAGTCCCAGTACCCTTTTTGTCAGAGACAGCACAAACTATTTAGGGTATGAGGTAAGATACAGGCCAGGATGAAGAAGCACATAGCTTATTGAAGTGTAGTTTGACTAACAGAGTCGACACAGTAGACTGATGGGCTGCTGTTCCACAGCATTTCACCCAATCACATACTGTGGAAGCATCATACACTAACAGGTATCATTTAACTCTTCATGTTCTTTCTTTATTCTTACATCAGGATGCAGAGACCACCACTAGTTTGTAGCAACCCTCTGAACTGAGCTAGACAAGCAGGAAGTCAGCAAGAAATCTTCAGCACAATAAGGCTATACAGATTTCTTGAATAACTGTACCAGAACGAGTGAAATTGGAAAGAAAACATCTATTTAGACATTATTTAGAACACAGAACAACATGAGCAGAATATCTGGCAGATAGTACAAGGTATCCCTGTGTAATTGAGTCACTCACTAGAGAAAAAAAAAAAAAAAGTAGGAATTCGAATCATTCTCTGTCATCTCTTATCTGTGGGCATTCCACTGCAATTTCAGCAGCTGCCCCCCAAGGATCAACAAATTCTAGCAGCTTTCAGGAGGAGCACACAGAAGGCAAGCAGGAAACAGATTTTTACTTTAAATACCCTGTTCCCTGAGGCACTCCTGAGAGGACAACAACTACATTTGTGATATTGTAGCCCTCCCTACGCTCACCAGTTACATCCTATTCCCAGTGGAAATTTAATCACTGATTTTATGAAGTACAGGATAAGCCACAGAGCATCTCATATCTATGTCATCTAAGAAGAAGCCCTGTAGACAAGTTTTCAAACAAAATGCTTTATGTTCTTGTCAGCAAGAGCCTTATCATTCCAGTAACACCTTACTTCGTATGTTCCTCCAACAGTGAGACTTCGGGTTCTGGTGTGGTATAAACAGTTTCATTCACCTTCAGTAAAGGCTCAATATAATCTAATCAGAGTGGTTGAGGTTGGAGAGAAACCTCTGAGTGTTGTGTAGTACAAGCATGCCACGATCTCAGCCAAGAATAGTTTCACCATGACAGCAGCCAGCTTCCTCAGCAACTGGGGCTGTATCCCATCAAGTCCCATGGCTTTATGTACATCTAGTTAATTTAAGAGTTCCGTAGCATGCTCCTCTTCCATTCTAGGGAGTCTGCCTTCCTCCAGACTTTCCTACTGGTTTGAAGTACCTGTGTCCAGAGCATTAGCCTTACCAGTAAAGACTGAAGCAAAGAAGGCATTGAGTACCCCTTGTTTTGCACATCCTTTGGTGTAACTGACACACTCTGATCCAAGCCCTTTCTCTTTAAACATTTTCTTCACAAGGACAGCTCAGTCTTTGAAAAGCAGTCAAGCCATTCAGTAAGGCCCAGAGGAATTTGTGTAGGACAGTACAAGCTGTGTCTATACTTTTAAATGAAGCTCACTACAGAGTGCTTTTCTGCTACATCACTTGTCCATTGCAGCATCTTTCCACACTCACTGCTCAGGTCTTTTCAGCTGCTTTGTCGTGACTTCTCAGTGGAGTATCTGCTGCCGATATCCTTGACCTGGCCTTCCAGTGATTCCCCCTAGCCTGCAGGATATTGTCAGTGAGTAATGACCATAGCTGCGCAAAAAGTAAACAGTAGAGAGAGTAAACATGCTCAAATCATCAGCCGGTCCTGACCAGACAAAAAGAGTCTGTATTTGAAATGGAGCAGTTTCTCTGATCCTTCTCCCCACCAAAAAGCTACACCCTCTTCTCAGCATTAGGGGCCCTAAAATTTCCATGGCTCTGAATCTTCCCAGCCACTTGCCTGTCACATTTTGACCATGTGGATTTTTTCTTTTATGAATCCAATGCTAGTGATCTGTGCCTGACAGGTTGCCTGAGAGACTGTAATCCCTTCTGTTTGGGCTCCTGATTTTTACATATCTATGACAAAAATGTACAGATACACATGTATAAACACACACATACATATTCCAAACATCAGAATCACATTTCCTGCATCCCAGCTGATCAGTTTGCTCATCAGGAGCACTTGGGATGGCAGCTAAGTATAGCAGTTCTGCATAGAATAGTGCACTATGGCAGTTTTTACACTGCCTCCTATCTTAATGCAATCTCTTATCCTTTTCTGTCATAATCTATGAGCTGAATGTGCTCTACAGGAAAGAAATTTTTTCACTATTTATCTACGTAGAACCTTTAGTAAGTCCATGTTTCGAAAGTTGGGATTCCCTTTTCCAGAAATAATAAATGCTATGTTTCTCACAAAACAGGATGTCAAAGACAGAGGAAAAGTCTTTGGTCTCAAAAATTTCATTTTTTTTTTTTTCAGACTATGCCAGAATTCTCTACCTCTTCTTCATGTGAAGTATTCTGACATCTTGACACTTCAGCCTCCAATAAATCTTTGCTTTTGTTGTTTATCTTCCCACAAGGTTTTTCATAGATAAGCTGAGAACATGGAAGACTATCCATTTTAGCCCCTTTTATTACCAGAATTAGTCGTAACAAGGCCTCCCCATGGCAAATAATTCTGCTTAATTATGGTATCACAGATACAGAGAGGGAGAGCTGCGTATTACAACAGTCACAGAACCAACCAGTACTTTCAGCGGTTCATCTTTGTGTATATATTCATGTCTCTTTATTACAACACAGTTTTAAATCACAGTTTTCAAACTAAGTCCTTATTTTCACTCCAAGTAATGACCGCTAAACCCATAGAGCATTTTATAGAACACAGTCCCTTTTCCTCAAAATTGTAAACTGATTTCCCATTTGAAATTTCACATTTGAAGAACTTTACTAGTTTAAAAAAGGTGTCACACATGAGTTTACTTGTAATCTGAGCTCCCACAAATCAGTCTCAATAAATAACTTTCCCTTTCGGCTTTGAAATTTGCCTAATTTTATAAATTTCAAAAATCAGACTGTTGCACTGAATTGATCCTTTTCACTTCTATTATTTTATGTGTCATCATCCCATACTTTTCTTCTGCCCTTTCCTGTCACCTCATCCTAAAATCAAGCCAGAAACATATTTTCCTTACACAAAATACGTTATATTCTATCTCTGCATTTAAAATGATTGCTAAGGAAAGGTGAAGCAAATCTTGAATAAAGCACATACTGATGGTGCAATGCAGCTAAG
This sequence comes from Eulacestoma nigropectus, assembly GCA_013397775.1. Classification (NCBI taxonomy): domain Eukaryota; kingdom Metazoa; phylum Chordata; class Aves; order Passeriformes; genus Eulacestoma; species Eulacestoma nigropectus. The sequence goes on along the minus strand of VZTE01006487.1, from coordinate 593,143 downwards.
TCATGTATTGCATGCTGCTAGTTTTCTATAAGGCATCAGACATTAAATTGAACTTTTGCCTGGATTCTGTCGTTTGAGAAAATCTGTTTCTGCTAGGAAACACATTGGTAGTGGCAGGTGAGGGTCTTTATGGTCTAACTGAAATAACAATCAAGCAAGGCTTTACAGAAAAGCCAAGTATTGACCAGAAGAAAAAGGAGAGAAATAGCATCTTGTGAGGGCTGACAGGAAGCCCAGCTTCCCTTACCACTTAGTTCTGTGTATGAAAAGGTCAGAACTGCACTGCAGAATTGTTCCAAGCCTTTCAGACAAAATAAATAAATAAATGAGATAAACTAGTCTGGTCTTCCTTCCTTCAAGCATTTCAGCTCATTGTTGCTCATAGATGAAAAATTTACTTGCATTTCTACTAAGAGACTCTGTGATACCTAAATGGCCGCTGACAGGGCCACCCATTATGAGATCGCCTTCTGTAGTTGACAACAAAAGGGGACACATATGAAGTAACTGGACCAAATCCTAATGTAACTTCTTTCAAAATAGATTCTTTGTTCTGGCTCATTTAAGCATCACCCAGGACTGTAACATGGCATGAGGCCCTTCATTTTCCTCTGTGGTGGGGAGTGCCTTAATTTTAAGTGACTCTCAGGCTAGGTATGTTTGTCTGGCTAAAAAACTGCATCTTGTTATTCCCTCATAACTATTAATAAAATCCCATCTGATAACTAGGGATTATTCTCCAGAGAAAAAAAAATTCATCTTTTCCCTCCAACTTATGTTATCCATCCAGCTCAAATATAGTCAATTAAAACAAGTCTACTCATAAAAATGAGGCAGATACTGCTCGACAGTGTGCAGTCTCTGTAAGCACGGGAACCATACACTTGTCTGTAAGAGTTATGGAAAAGAGTAAAGAATTAACACAAAACTGTCTTGTAAAACTGAGAAAAAAATTCCTTTAATTCAGGTCTTCCCTCTTTTTGGTTTTGGCTTGTTTGAGGCAAGGGTTATACTTTAAATGCAGTCCAGCTCCCTTCAGATTTTTTCTATATCAAATTAGCGCTTGTTTAAATGTGTCTCAATCTACTAAGAAACAGATTAGATATGTATACATAAATTACTTACAGCAGACATCTATTATACATATTTGCCTCTTTCTGTGGCAAAATTGCAGCTATTCCATTTGATGCGTGATCTCTTTGTTTCACAATTCAGAGGCAGCAATCATTAGCCAGATTCAGAATACACATTTCAATGCAAGTCCATTAGCCATCATTCCCTCACAGAGGAGGAATATGTTTAGCAGAGCCTTTGTAGTCCTCATAGGCTTTCTCCAGGTTTTTCACAATTATTATTTAAAAAGTTACCCACTAGAAAAGTCAGGCTTTATAGTTTGCTATTCCAGATCTTTCAGAGCTAAACTCTTCTCTGACAGACCAGGTTACTAATTCCACTAGGGAGAAATACCTGTGCAAAAGAGAGTCTTTCAGAACTGGGCTGCCTCTCTTTGGAGAAGCCAACAATCTAATTACACAGGGGTGGAAAGGAATCATTATCATCAGGAAGAACCTAAGTTTACCATAACACACATACTCTTTCTTAGCTGATTTCTTTGTATGACTAACACAAGTTTTCACATACGCTGTTTTGGTTTTTTAAAGGTAAGGTAGCACATGGCAAATTGAGGAAAAAACCACCCCCTATTAGTACTGTTAAGTGGAGGATCTTTCGTGGAGAGGAAGGCATTAACTTAAGGTTGGGCTGCTGTCCCTAGTCATGTTTTTAATGTTGTAAAGAAAGAATGAAAGTCTAATGACCTTTACATCTCTCAAAGACCTCTAATAAAAAAAAAAAAAAAACACAAACTCATGTATTTTAGACACAATCAATTTTTTTTGAGGTTTGGTTTTCATATTTGAATTAAATTCAAATATTTTCGAGAAACATGTCCTGAAATTACATTCTACTTAAAAGTACATTTAGATGTCTTTATCTATATGAAGATACCGTAACTTTTCAGCTACTTGAAATTCACAGAGCTTCACTAATTGAATCAAAGTGCTAAAACTGGTGGAGTAAGATCAAAATTTCAAAATCAATTTCTACTTCTCATCTGTTAAATTTCACACATGAAGCAGGTTTTCCACTTTGGGCATTGGGAATATAATTCAAGTAATTTACATAATTCATATGCAACAAGGGATGGTCTTGTAAAAACACATGCAGTGAAGGAATGAAGTTTAAGGTCAGAGATATTAGATTTTTACATTTGGATCTTTCAAAGTAGTGGTTTATCTTTTTCCTAGGCACATCAAACCAGAAAGAGGTATACACACTGTCATTACTACCCCACCTGGAGATTCTCTACTACTGCTACACAGAACTGCTCAAGGTACTCGAATGCACAGCACAACAGGCACAGCACATACTTAGATCAGTTTTATAAAGCTTCTTTTCAAAAATTTTCCTTGCAGAATTCCTCACTGTGGCAGCTTGTTTCCAGCTAATCCGAGGCGTCTGGGTCAGAACACAACCTGCAAGCGCACGCTCCAGTGCCATCCTCTGCCTGGGGGACTCAGCCACAGCTAAAGGACAAGATTCTCCTCCCATCTTATGGCAAAGCCTTTCAGCATGTAGAGAAGGAAATGCTGTTAAACAGCCATTTTTGGTTTTGTCAACCTTCCAGAAAAGGACTTGTCAATATAAATATTATGTACCTTGCTGACTGAAGTGTTTCCTTCAAAACCCTTCCCATACCAGCTTGCTTCAAAACCATCTCTGATCACACTACCCAAATCTTGATACAATTTTTGCTTCATCCAGTGTCTTTTTTGACCTATGTAGATCTAAAATAACCAACTAGAAGTTTCTTTCTTTACTCATTTTAATGTTTATGCTGTACACTGCCCAAAACTGAGTAAACAAACATTAATTCATCTTTTCCTTACTGTTTGCAGAGAATGAAAATGACGTTAATTTCCACTGGAATCTCTCAATCACAAGCTACTTGGTTACCCTTCCTCTTTCCACCCAATTTTGCAGAAGTGTGTATGCCATTATAAAGTTAGTTAAAAATAAATATTTGACTACTGAAAGTAGTGCCCATTTTGCAGGCTTCCTGCATGCACTGACACGGAATGTTTGAAACTATATCCCAGGGCTGCATTAATTATGCATTGCAACAGCTGCCATAGATCCAGCAGTGCCAGCTCTTTAGGGTAGGCTTTGCTATTTGAGTCATGAATACAGGAGTGACACACTGACAGCACTGTGCCTCCCATCCAAGCTGAGTACAATCATTAGTTGTGATTCCAGTGCTGCTGCAGAATGCTCTTAAATCTGGATTTAGTCATGTTAGCACTTCCTCAATGTCAAGAGCTTTGCATTACGTTTCATCTTAAATTTTATCAGAAAATTGTAATATTCCTACTTCTACACCTGGGAATTTTCAGGGATGCTACTCAGGAAAACAATATCAGAGATGACAAAATCCCTGTCCTTGGAGCACTTTGGGTACCATGAAATGTAGCAGTAGTAGCTGTAAGAAGAGCTTGGTGATAACACTTCTTGTGCAGAATGCAAAGATGAAAGAAAGGACAGGAAAAAAACCCAGCAGACCAACAGAACTGTGTAATGGAATCTTATGTAGGTGTAAAATATTTCTGGTTTTAAGCTAAGAGAGAAAAATATTTTGAATAAGATGGAAGGAACAGGAGATGCATGTTAAATACATTGTCCTGCAGGCAAAGCAGCTACTTTTAATAAACTGAATGCAAAATGCTTGAGGTGAAATAAATCTTGGAGACCATCAACTGTATTTATGATATTTGTCTTTCCTTATGCTTTAATCCTTCTGCAAGGTGCTGTGATCTACAGTGACACCAGTCTAGTTAGAGGCCCCTGTAAATACCAACTAGAAGGCTTTCAAATATAAAGGTCTAAAAATACATTTCCAGAGTTCCAAAGCACTTTCTTTTTGGAATTCACATTGAATTATTATGTCATATACATAAAAAAGGAGATATTTAGGAGGAGAAAGAGAAAAATATCAAGAATAAGGCTGTAAAAACACAAAAGCAAGCTCATTTGTCTGCTGTCTAATCCCTCTAACCCACGCAACATTCTATCCTCAAATACTGTCCATTGCAGTGCTTTCCTTACTCAAGAACCCATTTCCAGAGTAGGACAATCACCCCTAGCTGTGATAACTTCACACCCACAGTAACGCTTTCAAGAGAGAAGGGGGGTGGTTAATTCTCTATTTTTCATTTCCGTTTCAATTTCTAGAATAGCTATTCATGAGCAAGTTGGAAGCGTTTTCCTTCAGGAAATGTAAGCATTTAAAAGAAAGACTTGCTGACTCTTAACTGCAACAAGGTATCAGACAAAAAGAGAAGGTAAATTACAAGTTAGTCTAAAGGAACATGTATTTACCTAAAACTTGATACACACACAGCTGATCTGTACTTCTATTTCTGTGAAATAAAGCAGTCTGTTCTTCCACCAGCACCTGTCTCGTGGAGTCATCTGCTCCCCAGACTCTCAGCTCTATCATCATGTCTTGACCCAAGACATTCGTGCTTTGGCAAGTCCCAGCTTCACAAATAGCTGGGAGTAGTGACCTTCTCATTATTATTTACTAATTTAGTTTACAACCTTTATTTTTATGAGCAAGAATATCTAAGGTCCAGGACCTGAACAGCATTATCTTTCAGAATAAAAAATATTGAGGCCCTAATCCAAAAAAGCACTTAAGGATGTATGTAACTTCAATTACATCAACTTCAATGGCATTACGTGTAACTGTTGTGCTGGATTTGAGTATCCATGAACTAAATTTATATATAGCCAGCACTGTTGAACCAATCTAATTACTGTGTGTTAATTACTACAATAAACATTTCAGCATTTAAATATTCAGGCTAGGACTTGCCAGTACAATAGTTTTTGCTGAACTGCTCAAGAGAAACAATAAGCCTGCAACAGATTTTCTGATAGCAGATGAGCAGAAATGAGTTGACAACTGTTTACCATGCATTTGGAGTCTGAAATACACAGAGCTGTCTACACAGCTCTTCTCCCGAGATGCTTAAAAAGAAAGTGAGACCAATTTTGAAAAAAAACTGCTTCCCTATACAGAGCCCCATCCCCCCCCCCCCCAGTAGTTCAGAAACAGTCTCTTTTGGTAATTTTAAATTTAAAAGTTCTCAAAGAGATAACAACATTTCCAGAAAACATTGCAAGGAAAAGTTTAGAAACGAAAGGATGCATCTAGCAAAAAAGCATCTTGTAAATATTTATAATTTTTGCTTTTCAAGAGTATTTTTGGTGAAAAAAGGCAGATTAATTAAAACTATGAATCAGTTCATACAGAAAAAGGAATGGAAGAGAGAACAAAAAAACAGTCATGTTCTTTGGATTTATTAGATGCCTGGATATTTACAACAGATACAATTTTACAAAGGACCACACAACAAGCAAATTCATCCCTAAAATCTTCAGCTGAACCACTCCAGACCTGGAGGCACTTTTGAGTGACAATGCAATGCTATTACCAGCCTCCAGTTTCAGATGACCCGAAAGTACAGCAACTGAAAACCCACAGATTTTTCTCAAAATGCAGTATTATTAATTATTAATGCATACTCTGGGAATTGCTTCTATTCATATTATTTGATTGTTTTTCATGCTTCACTCACTATCCCTCCCAGACTTCTATTCAGAAATAAGCTTATATTCTGCTCATTAATTTAAAGTCTGAATTAAATTTCAGAGAAGATAATAGAATACTTTTTTCTTCTCCCTAGCATGAGATAAACTAGTTTTAAAAGTCCCAGAAAAGGTAGGTTTAGAGAAATCTGTTTAATTACTGTAATTTTTGCATCAGTAGTACAGCATAGTGTTCAGCAGTGACTAGACTGTGTTTTGGTTCAGGTTATCAAGCATGTTAAATGTTGAACTGGCTGCAGACGTTAACAATACTTTTTAGATTTGTTACTGATATATTATGATAATTGTTGTAATAACAGATATCTTAAAATGCTTCCAGCCATAAATAGTTGGAAATACCGCAGACACTGCTTTTGCTGCAGGTTAGCATGGATATGCTCACACTGACTTCATATAGGTTGGTACAAGGACTAGCTTCCAAGATTCTCGACATGACACCACTGTGGATATATCAAGTGATTTAAGTTTCCACATCTACTTTCAGAAAGGACACTTGCACTGCAAAGCTGATGTCCTGCAGGTACGAACTTTCACTTTGGAAAGCTGTTCAGGCACTAGAACTACCTTAAAGCCCCCTGGGCTTTTAGTACCTCGTTGAAACTTTCTCAGCATTTTTAAAGGAGAAGCTGGGAATAACAAAGTAAACAATAACTTCATCCCAACCTAAAGCAATACCCAAGATTCTCAGTTTTAGATTATTACCAAAACACATTTATTTGACATGAAATCCTACTTTATCTCTTACACTATTCACACTAATAGACACTTTTCCTTTCTGAAATGCGCACACTGCCATGTCCCTGTTACCATATTTGGCTCATTTTAACCATGCAGATTTCTTGATGGCACCATGGTAATTCCTTAAAAGAGTCCTAAAATCCTCAGGGCCACTCATTCAGCCACAGTTATCCAGTTACTGAACTTCCACTTTAGATGTATGTCTCTTACACAAGTGAAAGGAATAAGGAAATCTATATACAAGGACAAAGCCACACACCCTGCATTCCCTTCTGGTACATAGGGAGAGACCCATACTGAAACTCTGGAATAGGGATTTTATTTATCATATTTTTTTGCTTTGCATTACAAAGGAATATTACCTCACTTGAATAGTGTAGATTTCCTTTATTTTTCATTATTTATGATTTTAATAATGTCACAATGAATGAATACAGCACAAATAGGTAAATACTCATGGCAAACAGCACTGCTGAAATCAAATGTTAGCAGGAATGACCACCTAATACAATGAGAATTCTCACATTATAGCTCCTTCAAGAAAAATATTTTTAGGATGTGAACTCTGGTGACCAAAGAGGGGGTCCAATCCCCTTAGCCAGCCAAAGCCTCTAGAATTACTTAAGCCTTTACACTACTGGTAAGCTTTTCCTTCCTTAGAAACATCATCTAGCGGCTACTAGTAAAGGACATCGAAGTGACAACCAGCAGTCTGGTCTAACGGCTGTTATTAGAATATCACTCAAAGCCATCAGTGATGTAGTATTAAATTCACAAAGATAAAATTCCTCAAACAAGTAATGAAACAAGCAGTTATCTAGCACCATCAGCTCAGCCAACTTAGTTATCCACCGTGGTTATACTATGTATTTTGTGATATAAATTGCTGTGTACTAAACCACATCAAAAGCAGAAAATAGAAAATGCTATAAGTTTTCTGAAAACCTAAGCCTGATTTTACTTCTCATGAGTCTACATGAAGTACTTACTTACAACTTTTTACTAACAAGGAATTAATTGTTATTTGCATTAAAAGTTATTTGCATTAACTTTACTCGGATTTTCAGAGACAACTAGTATAACAGCCCTTTAAAAGAAAATAACTGATCCACAACTTTTCCTGCCTGGCCTATGGGTTTAGCATGACGACTTCTTTCCTATGGAGCAAATATCCCTCCACTGACTCACCCGCACAGCTCCGCTCAGCCCTGATCTCCAGAAGCAGGGCATAGACAAACCAGCACAATGCAGAACTAACACATCAAATGGCAGTCCTGAAAGCACACGTAGTTAATTCACTGTTAGCATTCTCTGCTGATTACAGAGTGCTTGCTGCAGGTCATAATATATACACTCTATCTGGCTTTACATAATAAGGTCATGTAAGGCCAGCAAGAGTGAAAACAGGGTAAAACAGGGATATGAAAAGGGAAGAATAAGTTTATTTATACTTGAAAGATACAACAATACAAGCCCTTCTGCCAGCTGTAAAGAAACACCATTACTAACTCATCTCAATCAATTTCAATATGAAAATAGAGGCAAAATATTTAATTTCCAGTTAAGAGCTTTCTAAACCATCAGGGACACACACACATCTTTCTATAATGTATCTTGTAGAGATTAACCTGAACCATGATCAGAATGGTCTTGATCTCAGTAAATGCATTCTTAAAGTACTTATAATGTACTGCTTCATCACTGATATTTTTACAAGGTTGTCAAAGAGAAATATCATTTTTCATCCTGCTTTATTTCACTTTACTTCAAGATGTAGTAATTAACAAGAGTCTTTAGATGCTGGCAAAACTATCCCTTTTGAAGTTTCTACATAGCTGTCACCCTGGAGATAAAGGCAGATTATTCAATCTTGACATTATAATGGTGAATTCAAGATAAAAAGACTGGATTAGCAACTTCATAACTTAATGCCTAGAAAAAAAATGAGATCACCATGAGGTAATTTTACTTCTAGTTTTGAGGGTTTATGGAGTTTCTTAAGGATGAAGAGAGGAAGAATATCATGTCTTGAAAGGGTATGAAATGAGTTATATATCCTTTTAAGCATTCCAGTAAAAATATTAAAGTTATCTTTTATTTGTAAAATCATACAAGAGTACTAGGGTAACCATCTGGCAGGTAAATTATTCCTATCTAAATGATGATTACTTCTATGTGTTGCAGCTTCATGTCTTCTTATGTCTTTTTCTTTTTCCTTCCTCTGTATAGAAATAACAGGAAATGTGGAACTGAGCACATCAGCAAACTGATTGTGCCAAACCTTTGCACCTAAGACACTGCAAAAAGAAACAGCCTGAACGCCAAAAAAAGGCTGCATCCTATAACTCTTAGGAGGTGTGTACAGTGGAGTTCATCTCCAGCCAAATGCATCACATCTTTCTCATGGAAATGAAAACTCTGTGGCTGAGAGTCTGAGTCCTAAACTAGGAGGGAAAATTCATTGCTAACTGCCTCCTACATATCTTTCCAGTATTTTGGTGCATTCTAAAGGAACAGCATAGAACCAAATTCATTTGCCCTTGGAATACTACTGATCCATTTCGTGGTAAACAGGAAAATACATCAGGAAAATGACCATCACGATAGAATTCAGAGATAAAATTTAAGCCTCATTAAGAAACATTACATGGGCCTGCTAGTTAGAGGGCTCCCAAAAAAATCAGAGTTGCGAACCTCATGTTGTAGCAACATCAGAAGGCTTAGTGTGGTTCAAAATATTACCAATGAAGAGTCTCACTATCAGCAAATCAAAATGGCAGAAGGAAGCCAGCATGGCTCACCAGAAGAGTAAGGAAGTCTCTTTGGAGCAAGATACCATTCAAAAAGCTGGGGCTATCATCAATTTAAAAAAACTTCAGAGGATTAAAAGAAGTTAAACTATATATATAGTACATACATATATACAGATATACCAAAAACAAATTAAAAGAAAGATTATCAGAAGGACTCCTAACTGCTCATAAATTATTCTTTACATACATAAGGAACATGAATACTATAAGGTAAACTGTAAGAACACAAATAATAACAGATTATCTGAAGGTCAGGTGATGATCGCAAAGCAAATGAAGATTTCAAAGATGCAGCAAAAAAATCAAAGTCATTTGAGTCAGTGCTGATCATGGAAAAGATGAGAGAGATTCCCATGCTGTGGTCCTTAATTTTGCAGGAATATTAAGGGTTTTACTAAAATTAAAATGCTTCTAAAGAAAATAAGTAACAACTAGACAAAGTGTCAAATTCCCAGGACTAGGTTATACTCAGCCAAGGATTCAAAAGCAACTCAGAGTGGAAGTTTAATGATTAAAAAATAACAACTAACAATTTTGCTTAAACTGTTAAAATTCTTGAAGACCAGTCAGTAGCGAATATGACTCCTGGACAAAGAGAAACCAGGGAGATCCAGCTCAGGGGAAAACTACTCAGCTTCAGAGTGAAAAAACACCAAAGTACAAATACAAAATGAATATCCAAACGTCTGAAGAAGCAGAAAGATCATGAAGTACCCATGATATATGACATCCATTTGCCATGTTCTTACTGATCCTGGGGCATGCACTGTTGGCCACTGTCAGAGATGAGACAGACTAGCTACATAGGCATCCCACTAGTCAAAAACAGTACAAGGTTCTAAAGACAGGTTAATGCATCTAATTAAAATTAAATACCCTAATCCATTCACTTTACAAAATAAGTCTAACACAGAGACCAGACCACACAGACTAACAGCAATCCTGACTAGATTGAGTGAACAAAACTCAATAATAAGGTATGGATATGCTTAATAAGCTCCTCAACCCTGTGCAATATTTATGCTGAAGGAGTGAGACTGCGAGTAAAAGTGATCATCTCCATGTCTGTTTGTACAGAACACTCACACAGCTTCAGCATCTGATAAAATCCCACAAATTTACCATCTGGTCAGAACAGGTGCTATTTCATTCTTAGCTTATTTCAGTAAATGCCTCAGAAACGAAGACCCAGATAAGCGAACACGTGCAGAACCATCTCTTAGGAGTCTTTAACTATTTGTGTCAGAGGAAGCATTATACAGCTCCTCCTCATGCTCGGCTCTGAGGGGATTCCACAGGGTTTTTCCAAGGGTATGAGTGACAATCCCAGCACACTGCTACCACTTACATTTAAAGAATTTTGATGGAACTAAAAGTAAAGATAGAAAGAGCAGGGCCTGAGTGGCATCACTTGGCAAACTGATGTAATACCTCACTACAAATCTCTAAAATATCTTCATTTGTAACCTTATAAAATAATTTAAAAGGCTTCATGACCAAAGAATATTTATTTCTATTACAATTACCTATTTTAAAGTATTTCTTAAATGTGACTTTGTATAGCACAAAAGTAAGGAATTTTCCCTCAAAAAGTCATTTACATCTCAGTTAAACACCATCTTCTGGGTTATTTACAATCAAAACACTTCTTTGACCTAAGAATTATCTCACTCCTTTTTAATGGATTAATTAGAATGTGATCACTGTTCATCTAAATCCAGAAACCTTTTTTTTTTAACTAGAAAATATACCAGTAATCTCCAAAGATATGGAAACCTGGGGTGCAGTGCACCACTTAAACAAAATCCTTTTAGATTAAGTGTTTCAAGAGCAAAGTCAGAGAAATCTGCAGTTCTGCTGGAATAGATGGGTATTTGCTGAGCTATGATTGTTAAGGATATTTTTATCACAGTAAAAAGGAATAAACACTTGATAAAATTTGTTTTGAAGACAATAATTTGGCATGAAATTTGACTGCACCTGTGTTTTTTCTTTTTCTCCCCACACAGCTCAACAGTTCATTTACATTTGGTAAATAAGATCTTATGATACTGCACACATTGACCTCCATTTCTTATAAAAAAGTACTTTTAAGCCAAGCCTTTGTCCAATTAATTAATAGAACAACTGCACTGCCCTAAATCCTGCTTTTTTCTTCTTGGCTTTTCCTATGTACTAATTGCAGTGATACATCAATAAGGCAGATGTATTTTCCTGTACCATTTTTGTTTAGTGCATATTTAAGGTGACTTTTTTTTTACCTTAAATATACCACAGTAATTTGTAACCCTGAAATACAAAGTCTGAGAAAAACAGGTGCAGAATGCACATTTTTATTTTGCAAGTCTTTACCCAAAGAAATTTGAGTAAAGACAGCATGAAATGCAGGGCCTAGGAAAAGGAGTGCTCAAAATCTGAATGTAATGAACTTGGCTCATTTTAAAGTTAAAAAACTAACCAAATCAACTCTCAGCTGATCTCAAACCAGATTCACACATTTTAAATCCTCGTATCTATATCACTGTGTGAGAACTCCCAGAACACTGAAGTTGCCAGCAGGTCTCAGCTGATTCCAGAACAGAATTGTGAGGGGCAGATACTTGAGGATACCCACTCAATCTGTTAAAGGAAATTGTAACTGTTAAACTGATTTTTCCAAGCTGAGTATCACATATTTGTTAATTCTTAAGCCTCAATGGACTCACGTCTGTTAGGTGTAATGTATTATTACTACCACTACTTAGCTACAAAGAAACAGCTCTAAGATTTATAACTACTTCAGGTTACAAAGACTGAAGACCTCTGGAGGCTGCTGGTGTAGGACTTGGAGTGAATTGAGCACAAGTCACACTGTGCATGAACACTCCGTCAAATCTGCTGTGAGGTAATTTCTAAACTATCGGCTTCAACAAAGAGCCAAGAGTCTGAACCGAGGGGAGGCTCAGCTACCTCCTTTTTGCCATCAGATCAGACCAAGGCACATTTGCCAGGGTTAAAAATAAATTTTGTACTTCTGATGCCTCTGGTTTGCCTGTTCTGTCATCCAGTGCCATTGTTTTGTTTACATTTCTGTGAATCTTGCACATTTGGTCAGCAGTCTTTTCCTTTCTAAAGCCCTGAAAAGGAAGTTCGCCCCCATAACAGGAAGATTAGCAACATTATAACTTACAAATTACTTTCAGAGTACTCTTAAAAGGAAAGGAAGAAAGGAATACCAGAAAAAAAAGTCCTGTTACAAAGTGTGTACTAATATTCTTTAACTTAAAATGTTGATGGAATTACTGGCAGGCAGTGGTTATCTGTCACATGATAACATCCAGCAGAAATGAAAGAGATAGCTTAATACTGTCTTTAAATGTTTAAATAAATTTGTAAGAAGCAGGTGTCAAATAATAAAATCAATCAGAAAAATTATGTGTTTTCCTGAAGATTTATTAATATAAAAGCAAACACTTAAGAGAACCTAATATTATTTCTGTGGCATTTAAAAAAATTAAGATATTGTAGAAAATAAAAGATAAGTGCTTCCAAATATGGAAGTACTTAACATTTTAAAGTGCTATACAGCATGTGAAGAACCTCTCATCTCTAAGTGCATCATTCTTATCCACTAGGTTAACTTGAGCTGCTGCTATGTTTTCAGTGAGTCTACAAAGACAAGGGCAAGTACTACTGCTTCAGTTAAGGATCCATGCTTGGCTTGTTGTTGATAGTTCTGATTAAAGGGTTTGGGGTTTTTCAAGGTTTTTTGTTTGTGTTTGTATTTAATATATGGGAAGCGTACTTTGCAACCTTGCACAATCCTCCAGAGATTACTGAGTACCAAACACATTATTCAAGAAAAAATTCTTCGTGGTAAAGTCTGCCCATAAAGACAAAGTTTCCAATTATTTCCATGACATCAGGAGTTCATTCTTACAATTAACTTTAGACTTAAAATACATCTTAACAAAATTGGAAAAAAAAAGCTATATTCTAGAAAGCACCAATGTTTCTCTGACTTTCCTTCTAAGATGCAAAATGTGAGAGCCAAACAAGAGTCCAAGAGACTCAGCAATATAAAATGGCATGGAAAAATACAGTTCCTTTCCATATTTCATTTCTAAAACAAGCTGACAGGCAGGTTTAACAGCCAATAAAAACAATTCAAGCAGTGCTCACGGGAGTTTAATGCCCAAAGAAAAGGCTCCTGCCAAGGCATCCTTATCAAAATGACCAGCAAGCTGTCTGTAGCAAATCTGAAACTCCTGACATATGAAGGTTCTCTACAAGACATATGAGGTAACCCATAAGGAGATGCAAGAGAGGATAATTACAGAAGGTAAGTCCACAGGCCCTACTCTCAGCAAAGAAATTACCTGTCACTCCTGTCACCCGAGCGGCAGCTGCGTGGCTGGAGACAAGGGGCTGGGGGTTCATGTGACACTCAAATGTGAACAAATGAGGACAGACACCTATTTTTCCCTCACCATTGGTAAATCCTATTATCCTTTTGCTCCACTGCCCCAACTTACTTCCCAGAAGAGTCAGTTTCAGAAATTTAAACAGCCTCTGTGGTTTCCCATAAAAACTGAAATAATTGGCAAAATCAATTCCCTTTAGCCAGAAGGGGTTTTTTGGAACACATTACAGAGAGGGGAGAAGGGGATTTTCCCATGCTGTCAAAATATTTTGACATATTCCAGATTAAAATAGGTCAAATTTTTAGTTGGCAGCAACCTTCTATTTGCAGTTGCAAAATTTGCTTTGAAATGCTCCTTTAAACATAAATGCTCTCTACTGTCCAGCTCTGCCCTCCTGCTTATGGGATGGCACTGGATTCATCTTGCTTGTTGTGACCTCCAGCAGCCCTTATGCGAGCCAAGAAACAGCAGCAAGCTGTCACTTCTCACAACACTCACACATGGCCACACTGCAGAGTCTTACCTAGGAAGAGATTAGTCTGATTGCAAGTTGGGGCAGAGGAGAAAAGCTGTGATCATCTGCTGTTAGTAGTAGAGGCACAGTCACAAAAACCTTAATTCCTTTTTTCAATAACTTTTTTGTTAGTGGGTGCGTTCAATCACAAGCTCAACTCTGGTTCTTTTGATTATTTGTTTTTCAATTGGTAGTTTAAAGTGTAACTAGGTAGCTGAGTACATGAATACTGCCTCTACCCAGAAACAATGCCAGTTTTCATCTAGCAGCTATACCTAAGTGCAGTACGTTTATATTATATGGAGCTGAAATACTTCAAAACTTAAGTATAGGCAGCTTCTAGTTTAACAAAACCATACAAGGAAGAACTCAAACAACTTACTACATGCATTCCACCAGTGCAACAGCATACATTAGGAACGTATTTAAAGTTGAAATCCAATACAGCCAGATAGACCTGGAAGTCCATCAGCAGAAGTTTGAAGACTGACCCAATAATGTAACCTAGTGCATTAAACAGTGCCATTAGAGAGACCTCGTAAGGGCAAAACATTAATCTTGACATCAGCCCAACAGTGGGCGACTTGTCCTACACAGCTGCTCAAGGGGAGGAAGGAGCAGAAAGTCTTCCTCTTTCATCTCTCCCCAGCATGAGAATCTAAGCAAAACTGCTGTCCTCACACTTCATGGGGTAACTTGCACCAGAACTTATACAGAAAAGCAGGACAGCCACATACACCAAAAAAAAATCTCAGAGCTCCTGGAATTAATACTGGGATTTATTAACAAAACAGGCTCTGGAAACAGACACAAAGCATACCACTACCTATGGGAAGCAGGGGCTAGATTAAGGTAGGTGGGAAAATGGTTCCGCTTCACATAACAAAAATAATTAATTAGGGAAACCAGCCTGCACCTTTCTAATGGATTACACCATGTGTGCCCAGCCTGCCATGCCCTGAACAACCCATAAAGAGGCAATTCTCTTCCCCCATACTCTTATGAGACGTCATGTTGTCCATATACTGAGGCTTAATGAAAACTGGTGTTCCAAGACTGCTTGAGGCTAAAGCTTGCAATGATGCAGCTTCACCAAGCACAAACAGAGCAGGCCCCATGACTCTTCCTGCCACAGGCACAGCTACAGCCCAAAAGGCTGCTCTGAACCCCTCCTGGAGCACCTACTCAAGTAGTGGGTCTCTCCCATTTCCCCCTATCCTGGGAATATTAGCTCAAGTCTAGCCCACCATAGATATGCTAATGCTGCTAAAACTGAGTGCTCCCAAATGAAACTTTCCCACTCATAAGCATATTGTATGCTTAAATGCCATGAAAAAATACAAATTGTTCTCCTCAAACCCCAGCAAATTCCTTAATGACTAAGCTCCACTAATTAGTAACAGCTGTTAACGAAGTGAGCAGGTACAAACCTAGCCTCTTCAATTAATGCATGAGATTCTTAGACTGAAATAAGATTCAAAGGAAAGCTGTTAAGTAAAAAAGAAAATAAGAAAAATAACAACCAGCGATCAATATTTTTGTTGCTGAGACCATATTCTTTCTTCTAACCCCACATATCAGTGTCTATCAAATGTAGAACCTATTTGTACTAAAACCTTACCATTTCCATACAGCTTAGGCAAACACAGCCTGCCATTACTTTTAAAAAATTAATGCATCCTTTCCTAAAATTGAGTAAGTTAAGATACAAATATATACAACAATCCAAATATGGAACAACACTGTTAATGGTTGGTTAACTGTATAATTACATCTCAGGAAAAGTTATATGGTATTTGGAAGGCTTGATTTGTCAGAGAAAAACTTGCAGATATTAGTAAAAATCTAAGGATCGTCACTATTTCTGTCCCGTTCTACTCAACTCCTTTGCTGCTAAATTGTACATTTATAAGTCCAGAGACAAGAGAAAAAAAAAAGTAAAAAGGAAATACAAAGTAAGTCCTTAAAGGACCTGAGAACTTTAAGAGCTCTGCATTTTCCCAAATTTGATGCAACAGTATTCTAAATACTACTGCCATCTCAATATGCCTGTTTTAATTTTGGATAGCATTAGTGGAAACCTCAGGTTTCATGATTATTTACAGAGAGCACAAGGAGATTTATAGCTATCTTGAAATGTCCTTCTCAAGGCTGAAATTAAATTTTTCCTGTTATTCCACTAGTGAGGAACCACTACAAGTCTCCTGTTTATCGAGTTCCCAAGTGGTAAGAGAAAATGGAATCAGAGACTGCCACTCTCATCCTATACAGTAGGTTTTCCATCCAAAATGTTAAATTGCCAATTAAAATAAAAATATTCAAATGAATACTCAGTATGGAGGGTTTGCCTTTAACTGTATTCTAAACCTGCTCCACAGAAATACCAAGCAAAATTTTCTTAAATATAAAATGCTATGGAAATCTCCTGTCATTAAAGAAGCCATAGAAGAAGGAGGAGAGTGAGAGAAAAGAAATGTATTCACTAAGTTACTTCCAAACTGTTTGCCTAACCTTGACTATCACCCTTTGTACTGTAGGTAGAACTGTGCAGATGCCTGCTTAGAGCTCTTCAGAGATCCTTTGGGGACTTCTCTGTGATGAAATGGCAGGTAGGGAGATATGACTAGGGACTAAGGGTTATGTATTTACATATTGGCCTTAAGGGTCCTCATTTTCAAATTCTTTATCCCAACTGGTATTAATTTTAAGCTAATAATCACTTACTATCTTAGGTAATTAAAACTATAGAAACATCATAAGTTATTTAGCTAACTGTATTAGAACATAAGTCTAGGAATACCCAGTAGAGGGATTTTTGTGTCTTTCAGTGTGTGCCCTAGAAATCTTGAAACATAGAAGAAAAACAAGCAAAAGAACAGAATCATCTATATGTAATGATTTACAATGCTGAGGCAGCTTTGGGGAAAATGTGCAACTCCAAAGAGCATCATCATAAAAAACAAAACCAATAAACCCCCAAGCAGATGGCTCTCTTCATCTTCCTTTCAAAATAAACATTTGTTTGGTCTTTGCAGTTTTTGTGCGTGTTTGTATGCCCAGAGCTTTGCACAAGTTCTCAAGCCAAAATCTGTACAAGCCAGTGGAAAACCCCCATTCATATGACTGCACTTAGATCATTGCATTGAGATCAGAGTCCATAACTGTTGTCTGGACACAGTTCCTGTACCAATGTCTCTGAAGTATTTCACTCTTCAGCCATCGTCCCCTGTGTAGCTGCAGTTATGTCAATGCAATCTTGCTTTATCCCGGGATATGTTATTCCCACTTCCATTACAGAATACATTCCCATCTCCCTGAGCATTCTCTTTATTAAAAGTATCTGTAGGTGGAACAGGGATCTCATACTCTTTCAAACAAACCTCAGACCAAGTACTGAACATTGCAGACACAAGCTCACACAGTCATGTAAGGTTTGAAAAAACTCTTGTAACTTCAGAGGACACATTGAGCATGAGCTGGGTGGTGGTGGCAGAGTGAGAATTGCTGAGACTCCTGGATGCCAGCCGTGCAATTCAACAAGTTGTCAAGCACCTGCTGAATAGGGAAAGTGGGTGGAAGCTGGTCTGGAATTGAGTGTAAGAGCCAAATAGTCAACTACAAAGCAGCAGTTGTTACAGAAAGTGGTGGCTTATTTCTACATTGGCACGAGTATAATTGTGAACTCCACTGTTTGCTTTAAACAAAAGAGAGCAACAAGGTATTTCTGAAATAAAAGCTTTCATAGTTTTTCCCTTATTTTTAGTCTTCCCTTATGCCATGCAAATTGCCTTCCAGTTGGTATCTTCAGAGTTAAAAGACAGTTTTGATGGCACACATTCCACATATAAAAAGATGATTGAAATACATTTAGAAATAGGATTTACAGGAAAAAACTTATTTCCCTTCAATGTGTTGTTCAGCAAAAAGATCTGTTCAGAAAAGGGTTTTTTTTTCCTCCAAATATTTTATTCTCCAAATCTCAAAACAGCAGCAGGGAAAAAAACCAACCCACTTAATGCAATTTACCAATAGCTGAATTTGTGCTCAGCAAAAGCACTTCTGAATGTCTTACTGACATTCTTAGGCTCTAGTAAAGACCTGAAGTCCTATTCTTCTGGCCTTTAAGATAAGTCACAAAAATTTGAGGCTCTGCCAGACATCTTCCAGCAAATCTACCTCAAGTTGGTTTAACACTGTCACCCTCTGTAAAAATTTACTGACCCTAGAGAGCTTTCCCATGCAATAAACCCAACCATAAGCCAAGTGGCCACCTTGACCACTTTCAAAGGTGGTGCAACATGGTTGTCTTTACTAAAAAAATAAAGACTATTTTAAGTTAAGGATGGGGAATTTAGTCAAAAACTACACATAAGTCAAAGCTTCCACATAAGTGCTTTTAGTAATGCAAAAATTGGCACAGCTTCACTGTTTCTGATTTACTCCACTTGGACAGCAGTAAAAACTACAGGCAGTAGCACATAGCAAATTTACATTCCTTTTTGGGATAATTTTCCCAGTATACTACACAGTAGCAAAAGGACGTCTACTGCAAGTCTAGGAACTGGTGTTACTCGAGTAAAAATGATACTGTTGATATGTCAAATGAAGCATACAATGCACCTGTGTATGCCATAATTTTTAGTCTGTCCGCTCCCCCCATCCCTGTTTGCTTTTTTAACCTCTGCATTAATTTCGTTGCCAGGCACTTTGGCGATTACCAGCAAATACTGAAATTTGCAAAAGCACTCATTCTTTGCTGGTCAGGATGCAAGCTACACAATAACAAATCTTAAATAGTTTCCTTAAAATCACTACAACACCACACATACTCCTGTCATGATTATTTCTGTTTGATATTGATGCTTTAGGTTTTAACTTTTATATTTTTCAAATCCTGTACTGCCTAGTGTATAATTCTGAAGTTTCTTGTAGCCTGTTAACTTCTGTTCTCTCGTGTTGGTTAGACATAACAAGCCTCTCCAAGCTTGCTCTCCAAGGACACGCAGATTGTCCTAGGCCCAAAATGTGTCAACTGACATCTTAAGAAGGAGGGTAAACTTGGGGAAATTACATCATTAACTGAAGTTTTAATTGGAGAATTAACCCTGATGTGCAAATGAACCAAACTTATAAAAGTGTGAAGAACCCGGGGTGTCCATCTTGGGTGCAGCCGTCGGCCTGCCCAGGGTGTACCTTTGAAGGCCCTTCAAATAAATACCTATCTTTATTCCCTTATTCTCCTCTAGTCTCTGTTTTTAGGTGGCCACCCCAGACATCAATATCAACAGCCTGAGTGACTCAGCCTGAAGTGGGTTCAGGTGATTACATAGTTATTAAAATGTAGCTCCAACATATATTAACCATAAGAAAGATTAAGATAGCAATATTTCTTTAGGATGCTTTTTGTTAGTCCTTCCTGCACACAAATATAAACAAAATCCATTTTTATATACATGCCTGTGTGTACGTATAATCCATAAGTTATTGTACATGTGCATTTGAAATGAAATATTGACAATGACTTGTTTACTTTTTAAATTTCGTCTGTGTGGAGTTTGAAGATGTAACAAGACTCAGCTACATTCAGGACTTTAGCATAAAAGAACCCCAAAAGAGTAATTTAAGTCTGTCTTGAGTAAGATCATTTAATGAATCTTGTAGATGTTAAGAGGTTTTATACGCTTTTAAAAAAATCATTTCCCAAATGCAGTGCCATGATATTGCCTCTGAGAACTGAGATAAAGTGATACACATATGCTCAACACATGGATGTGAATGAAGTGGTTACCTTGGCAACAACAACGTTGTAAAAGCTTCCTTCTACTAAATTAGAATAGTGACTATTGGAGAAAATACGGTTTTTTCTTCAGTCAGATCTTCAAAATAAGCTATTATATTTCATTTGTAGATTTTTCAGAGCCTTAGACTTTTTACAGTTAAACTACACCTGCTTTATCCCATGTACCTTCAGGTTCTAATACATAGAACTTTTGTAGTATTTGGCTATTGATTTCCAGATTCAATATAATTTTTTTCTTATTCAAATAAAGCTACAGATATATTTGAATAGACAGTTTGCCACCATCGTCTTCAGCTGCAGATATTCTACATACTGTGAACATATATAAAACAAAGGTATTTTAGCAGGGCTTAACAAATAGCTTTCTAACATAAAGCTACACCTAAGAACCTATTATTAAGAAAAATAAATTTCCAACAATTACAAACAGCATTTTCAAAGAGTTCCTGTTCTCCAAGAAACACAGCTTCAGCTAAAGGATTTACATGTTCCCAAATTGCTTTCCTGTTTATGAAAGTCCTGTGTCCCATATAGCTAAAGAATGCATGCCTGGGAGTATTCACCCAGGCCATCCTTTCCCACAAGCAAACGTTCCTTTCTTTGCTTAGAAGAGTCCAAAGAACATTCTTATCACATGTGCTACAATGTGATACAGAAAATAGTTCCAAAAAGCTAACGAATGTATGAGTGGTAACCAAGGACCAAAAGTCACAGCTCAGTGTGCCAGAGGAGGAGAGCAAGAAACCTCAAGGACACAGTGAATACTTGAGCAGTCATCACTGGGGAATACAGCACTCTCAATTTCTGCGCAATGCATACAGGCAAGGCCAATGAGTTCCTATTCATAAGGCATCTCTTCCTGGGATCCCACAGGTTGCTCAGTGCCTACAGCAGATTGAAAGTTTACAATTAATCCCTCAGATATAAAGTACACCTACCAAATTGTATTATATTCTGTCTTATAATGGTGTAAATTATGATGATCTTGCTTTTATTCAGTGTGGCCAGCCACTATGATAATCTGATATTATTTAGTTACCACTTATTCAGAAATACATTAAAACAGTATATTAGTATGTACATTCAGCCCAGCCCAACTACTTCTTGGACAAAAGGGGAGGAGGGTTACCTTTTTTATTATATTATAATTTGTGTTCATTACGTTCTAAAGCTTTCCATGTGCCTCAGGAAAGAAATACTTTCTGAATACTAGTCTAATATGCTAACTACTACCAACTATTAATCACTTAGTTTAAAATTATGGTTAATAAGTCAGGAAGCCGACAAGTCTTGACTACATGAATTTGCCAGTATCCCAGAAAAACTAGACAAAGAAAAGGCTACCATGTCCAGCATGTCCAGTTACAACTTGATCCCAGTCACAGCAGACAAAGTAATGAGCTAGTGAAGACAACAGGCAATTACACTGACAAATCTCTACCTCTTGCACCTTCAGTTTCATACACAGCTGCAACTCAGGAGCAGCAGTACACAGGACTAGAAATCTTTCTTTAATTTACAGAGGTACATGGCAATTGCTCAGATGAAAAATACAGTATCCATGAACATCCACGCAAGAAAAATGCTCCACCTGTGCTCCATTCCCTTCCATGGGAGAGAATCTCACTGTGAACTGCACCAACAGATAGGAAACACATGCACATATCAAACTATGAGACGTATAGAGCCAACACTGTCTGTGATATACTATATTATACCAATACTAAGAGGCACTCAGGACCTGGATGAGGAATGTCCCTGCTGGAAAAAGCCATCATAGGAACAGTTTAATGTCAGTTTAATCAGTGTCACCCTTTGTTGCCTGTAACAGGACCAATCTATTTGAAGGACAGCGCACACACAAAAGTGCTCTCTTCTGTATATGCTTTCAGTCTACATATTTAGAGAAGCCCCCGAATTCAACTTTTGCCTTTTACGTCTCTTCTGAATAAGACTGAAACTTGCATACCTTCTAAATCCAGCCATACCCTTTGCTCACTGATGAAGCCCCACTGGCAGCACATGACACAGCTTTTTTGTTGCTAAGAGAATGTACATTTTAGTTTATGACTTTCTTACTTGCATTTCCTGGTCGTTTGGAAACTACTTCTAAACCTTGCTATGCTGGTATCATTTATTTGAGGAGAAATGCCATTATAGCATCATTTAGCATTAACACCTCTCCCACAGAGTTAACTGTTTGTGGCCCCAGCAGTCAATTACTGTAATTCCTTTCCAGCAGTGATCTGCTGCTTCTGCTTAAAGACCGGCACACACAGGCCCAAAGATACACTAAATAGGACACAAAGAGTGTATGCTGATAAATGAAAGATGTACTAGGTATCCAAACTGGGGAGAGACAGCTCAGATAAAAATTGCAAGTGCTCCAATAACTTAAAAGATTCTTCATGGTGTTACAGACTTTTCTTAAAATAATCAATGCAATCAGATTAGAACAGTGTCACATCACAGTACCGTAATTAGCTTCAGCATCCTGGTGCAATTACATAAGCAACAGCTGCTGAACCTTTCCAGGAGCTCCTTGACTTCTAGCTGCCTAGAAAGTGGATGGCTTAAGGCTTTTCAGTCTCTAAGACACTACAAAAACCTACATTTTGCCAACTATAAGCATTACAGTCTCATGGCACAAAATTCATACGACTGATGGCTTATATCCATCTTACTCTGTTAGGAAAACAGTCACAAAAGAATGGAGCTAAGTAAGGAGACACAGTGTACCTATATTCTTATGCAGAGTCAGCTAAAAAGAATACTGCATCACCAGATTCCAGACTCTAAATGCTATTATATCTGCTAATTACTGGACTAGAATCTACTCCCTTCCATATGACCTCAAAGTAAATGCAAGGAAAAGGCACATCCATGAGCATCGTTCAAATTAGGGATTAAGAAAAAAAAAGTGTAAGCTTGAACTCAAAGCTGTGCAGTTCAGCAATTAGCATTTATTCCATGTATTTGTGTATTTCACTCCCCAGATGGTCCACTTCAACACAATCTTACAGGAAGACACTGCTTGTGCTGCGTTTTACTGAATTTGGGTAGACATATCACTCAACATGTAAACTTTTGACTAAATTTTCTGGTGTAAATCAGTTCTAATAAACTTTGGTGGAAGAGTTTTCTTCTAGAAAATTCAATTAATCCAAGTTACAGTTTCTCTATAATATATCAAATCTGGTAAGACTTTGGTTCCTAACACATCCAGTTCTCTGAACCAGTGCTATATATTGGTTCACATGTTGGTTCCACAGTATTATACATGAAGTGCTGCTTTTCACGTCTAGTCAGCATATAGAAGCTTACATCAAATGATTTTACGTTGTATCATTTCCTTTCAGCTATCTGATGAATTACAGCATTTCCACCTATTGGTAGAGCATAGCATACAATGTTTCACAGCACTACTACACCTGTCCATTTAAGAAATCTTGGTGGTATGTATTTCTGGAGTGTGATTTTTGAGTAGAAAGGTCATGCCCACAAGCCAGCAGATAGAAGGGCCTGGAGCTGTTATTATAAGATTATGACAACTGCCATACTATATCAAAATAAAGCTCTACCTTATCCAGTGCAGACACAGGAGCATGTGCTGTAAAAATAAAACAAAACAAAACCAAACGCAAAAAAATTAAAAAAAAAAAAAAACAAACAAAAACAAACCAGACAAAAAAGGTAATGGCATATTTCACATTTAGATTAAAATGTAACTTATTGATTCATAAAAAAAAACTTTCAGTAGAAAACTGAATTCTCAGTTTTTACAGTTTGTGCCCAACGAGAGCCAGAGACTCACGCAGTGAGCGTGTAAGTGGAGCTATTCTTCCCTTCTTGTTCTAACCCTGCTGCAAAGAGTCTAAACAGACCAGCTAGGCCACAGTGAGACAGGAAACCAAGGTGCAGTGAGGCGCAACGATTTGCCCCATCACTTCCCAAATGCATATCAGAAGCTGTGGACAGAATTAAGGCCCTCTGAAAACCAAATTAGGTTGCTTGGCTGTGTTCTGTAACAGAACTTGAAACATCTCTGTGAAACTATACAGGGCATTTGGAGATTACCAGGTTTACAAGATTGTTATTTTTACATAAAGGACCTGCAAAACAAAGCAACATATGAAGCAACTTAGTTCAGGAAAAATCTGGATGTTGCATTTTATACCAAACAAAACAGATGTTGAAATTAATATGCTGCAGGAAGCAGAAAAAGCAGAAGAAAGAAGAGGTATGAGATAAAGTAATTTATATCACACTTCACAGCAACTGTATGTAGCTCCTTGCTACCACAGATCTGCTTTCCAACAGCAAATAATAAAATTATACTTTTTGTGCTGTTAATTATATGCAAATTAAAATTGGGTTCACATTAATGCAAAGAGTTGAATATCCATTTAATCAGATCCTCCCTGCAGGGTCCAATGATAAAAATGACAGAAGACTTGCATTACTAATTCTGAACTTCTCACATCTTGTACCTACTTACCTTGCAAACGAACAGCTACTGTGACACCTGCCTGCTGGGCTGAAGGTTTATGCTGATTAGGTCCTATAGACCTAATGGTAATCCTCCTGAAGGGAAAGTTCAGTTCCCTGAGCTAGGAAATCTAAAGAGCAAATCCCTGTAGTAACTGCAATCATTTAGCTGCTGAAATCAACAAGCTCCTAATATTCAAGATCATTTGATAAAGATTGAGGCCGTAGTCTATTCTAACATGCTCCATGGTGAGGCTGCTGATCTATTGTTTACATCTCACTTCCCTCTCTTAAATCAGCAGGGAAGAGAAGTGTCTCTAAACTATCTGATTATATGTATCATCTCCATTGAGTTTTCTTTCCTGAAAAAGAGCTGCTGAATATCTACCCTTTTCTCAATGTCTATTTTTTTTTCCCGCTTTCATCTTCACTTCTAATTCTAGCATTGAGAGAAACTTTCCAAGGAATGGAAGGGCAAAAATCTCCTTGATGTAGATTCTCTGTATTAATAAAAGTGACAAGAGGACCCTTAACCCTGTTTAATAGCTAAAAAGACAAGTGGCAGGGGAAGAAAACAGAAATTTATACGAATGAGACCACATTCTATTATGCTGCCTCACATGGTGACAGAATAGACTCATGAATTTTCATCTGACATGACAGCTGAGATCATTCCCAGGGTCTTACTGCAGAGAATGCAGATTTGCCTTTCTCCCCACCTCAGAGTACTGTTCAAATCATCACCAGTCGGTCTGGCTTCTCATGAAGTCATACTTACAGGGAAGGAGGATGAAAATACCACACACACACCCCCCTCCATTTCAAGTATACTGCTGCATGGAAAAGGTACAATTCCTTTTGAGATGGTAAATCCCACCAACTGGAAGAAAGGCTCCCTTACTGTCAAGCTGCATAGCTTTGCCCAAAACCCCCAGGCAGTCCTGTTTAGCAGGTAACAGTGATAAAACTGTGTTGGGGAAAGGGCATTGTGTAGCAGGAGTGATAGTTTAAGGGTTAGATATGCGTCATGGATCCACTTCTATTCTGCCCAAGACTGCAGAGAAATAGCTGATAAGGTGAAAGATGTAGACATGATGGGTGACAGCAGTGAGCCCTGATACAAACCCTTCCCCCTGGGTACTGGTAGGAAGGACTTCTCTTGGAGCCAATTGCTGCAGAGAAAGTGCACAACTGCTGCAAACTCAGCCCCATCTCAGTGCAGCCCTCTCTAGGATCTGGAGCATCTCTGTGTCTAGAAAAAACTCAATTACTGTTCTCTTATCAAGACCAATGCAATAAGAAATTATTTCTATTGCTGTCATCTAGAAAGATCAAAAAAGCATTTCATCACAACATTCAGCCTACCTAATATAGCACATCTGCCTGTAATAGATTCTCCCATTACTTTTCTTCAAAGCTGTGATCTACAGCAAAACTTGGGTTTAAAATCTATTTCATTTCCTTGCTTTAGTGGTTGCTAATCTAACATCGGCTATTAAATAAGCACAGAGAATTTTGTTTAAAACTTTCTACAGTACATTATACATATTTTGAAATTTCCTTAATTACACGTGATAAATGCATAAATACAGACTTCAGAGAGAGTGTATTCTTTCCTCATTAAAACACAATCACAGTATTTTCTGCCAATTATATAATTAAACCAGCCTATCCACAAAAACTTTTTAGATGCCATTGTGTCACTCGCAAACAGGAATCTTTATTTCATAGATTGTTGATCTAACATGGTATAATGTCCCCTTAGAAACTTTTTTACTATTTGCATTTAGCTACTGCCATGAAAACACAGCTGCAGAAGAGCTGGTTTTTTGAAGGAACCTTTGTTTTTATTTGTTTTGTTCTTCCAAAAACATGCTGTTTCCTTGGCGTTCCTGATTTTATGGGTTAAATCATTTCAACCTTATCAGTCATGTTGAAGCCACATTTTTACTTAAATTAATATTTATTCTTAACATCTACTAAAGATGGCAATAATATTTTCTTCACTAGGTTAAACTAATTGAGTAGGTCAATTTTACTTTCAAAAGAGATGGTGTTCTCTTCTATTTGTAAATTGAAAAAAGATACAGAAGACTACAAGACTGCAAACTCTAAAATTCCAAATTATATGGGGAGAGACACTGAAAGTTGTTTAGATGTCTAAAGATAGGTTGATGGATTTTTTCAGTATCTAAACACTTTTGATGATACAGTGTGCTGAGCATAGATATTCAGTACAGCTAATATATTTTCAATAGTCACTGAACAAAAGAACTAAGTCAAACTTCTTTAGTGTGTACTTTTTAAAATTGTATATCCATCTCCTTATAGGTTTTTTCGTTAAGTAACTTAACAAATCATTTCATTTACATTTCATGAACCAAGGCATGCTTCTTGAAAAAACCCTGGGTAAGAAAGTATCCTCAAAGCAGACAACAAACATAATTCATCATTCTCTAATACCAGAAAATGCAAAAATTAACAATATGAATAAATGTATATTAAGTGATGTAATTACTCACATACGTATTTTTAATATACCCTCTCTATTAACAAAATATAATACTAATTATTACTGTAAGATTGCATCTGTTTGCAAATCAGTATATTTTAATTGTTTAGACCTACCAACAGGACTGAAATTTCTTTCGGAAAATAATTAAGTACAGATTAAAATTAATTATTTAAATACAGGGCTCCCGCCTGCTGACTTAAATCATGATTAAAATTGGTGATTTAAATCAAGACACCCTACTGCGACCTACCAAAAAAAGTTTTCTGAATTGTAATCAAATAATATGCAGTATTCAGTATTAATTGGAGTGGTTTATGTTAGCCCTGGTTTCTGGAATGACACATGCAAGTGCTTTCCTAGGACTGAATTCTTAATTTCTCATTTCCCCTTTCATTACAGATGTCAGTTACAGGGCTTTATTGCATAATATGGACAGTTCCATTTGTACAGAAAACTGTGTAAGATGGAGGGCATGGAACTGCATTGCAAGAGACAGCCTTTCTAAAATAACTGAAACATATCAAATGAGTAACAGGCTGAAGGACATGCAGTCATGGTGTATCATCAAAATACCTAAACTGCCCTATAAAATCTTATTGGTCTAATTTGTTCATATCATTAGATCATTTGTGACCTATTATTCTAACTCAGATTCCACTAATTTCTAATTACCAACAAAATAAACCCTTGTGACAGTACCTATGCACGTCTCTTGTCCAACACATGTAGTACCTCTAAATGTTTCTGTATTTACCATCCAAACAAGCACACTAGGTATTCAGTTGTATGGAACTCTAAGTATATGTTTTCCCTTATTGCCTTTAAATAATTCACATTACGAAGAATAATTAAATCTAATGCTGCTCACTAGGAAGCCTGCTTTGTATCTCAGAAAAACAAACTTTTCTCACAGGCCGTGTGTTTTAACTTTCAATCTAGTAATGTTTAGATGAGCTTGAGTCTGAGTATCTATCATTTGCATACAGAAATTAAAGACAGACAAGGGGGTTTCTTAGGAAAAATAAGATGCAGCCATATCATCCCAAAACAGCATACTGAGATAGTCTCTATCAAGAAAATGTCTCCCTTCCCCAAAAACCCTCAGCTATCTTTGCCAACATTTCAGGAAAATTTTCCACATGCCACAGATTACCATAACTATTTAATTATTAGGAGCCATCTATTACCAGGGCCAAATGATATCTTCAGATCTCTTATTACAACAATAAGGTAGGGAAACTAGTACAGCAAGAAATGTAATTGTATCACATAGCTGACATTAAGAGGATGAAGTTTATAAAAATGATTTTATGCCACTGATGATTTACAGTTTTATCATAATGAGATACATTGCATTGACCTTTGGATATTTAGTACTGCACAGAAAACAGGGACAGCATTGTTTATTAGATGTCAATCAAGTTTTAGTTCACCAAAAAAAATTTAAAAATTAAAAAAATAAATCCACATCTCATGCTACTTCAAACCCTGAAGTCCTGGGAAAGGGATTTGATTACAATACTGTTGAATCTCCACATTTTTCTGGATTCTTCTTGGGGCAGCAAAAGAGTGAACATGAGACAAAAAAATATTTTGGCATCATGTACCTCTCTACATTCAAAGTTGTAGCAGATACTATTAGCTAGCATATGAACACATAGCTGAGTGACGTTGTTGAACCTTCATATTTAATTACTTTGCCACTGCTCTGGAAGAAAAAAAAAAAAGGAAATATAGCTCCAGTAAAGCTACTCAATTCCATTCACAACTGCAGTGTCTGCTGGAGGCCAAGTGACAAGCTAATGGGATAGTCAGCGGTGTGCCTCTTTGAAGTTAATCAAGCCAATACCTATACCCCAGAAATCCTGGGCTGGACTTCAAAAGATCTCAGAAAAGAAAAAAAAATCAAGAATCCTGAGGGGAAAGTAGGATGGATGACAAAGAGTTGTCCATTTAGATAATTATGCAAATGGTCACAAAACTGTGTCTGTGAAACTTCAAGACACTAAAGGGAGAAGCATTCATAGGAATGAATTAACTTGATTTGAAATGCAGCAAATCATAAAATTTGCACAGAGATCATGTCTTTCATAATTTAATCAAAAGCTTCCTTGCTCAACATAATAGTTTTTAAAACTTAGCAGGAACATCCAAGTAAGAGTCACTATTAGTTTCTATTATTTAATCTCTGCTTGTGTGCTACATTAATACAGTCACTTTTAACAGGCAAAAGTTCACTGCTCAAGATGGCAATGGGCATCCATCATAGAGCTCACAAGATAAAAACCATAACAATTCCTCAATGGAAAACAAAACAAAATATGAGTGACAAAAGAAGAAAGCTGTAATGTTTGCAATTTCCTCCCTTAGTTCTTCAAAGTAAGAAATGTGCCAAAATCCTCCAGGGAAAAGTTTTCAAAGTCACAGGCGAACCTGAATAGCTTAGGATACAGACCCATATGTATTTGATCTGGCTGTTTGCCAAGAAAGGTTTGATGTCAAAAGATACATGACGATCCTCTGCATCAGTCCTCATCTCTACTTCCCATGAGAGCAGCACGACTGTGGCTTCAGATTTCATTTTGCACCTTCCAGGGAGGGTCTTGAGGCTGTTTTTCTTCTTGCTACCTTTCAGGCAACAAGCTTCACTTCTTCTTGCTGTTATACTAGCTAGTATCACCTCTGGTTTATGTTGCATTTCTCTTCTAGCTCTTGCACTCGCCTACTATGGCCTCAATGTATAATCAGATGCTGGAGTTACTCTTTTCTTAGAC
This sequence comes from Eulacestoma nigropectus, assembly GCA_013397775.1. Classification (NCBI taxonomy): domain Eukaryota; kingdom Metazoa; phylum Chordata; class Aves; order Passeriformes; genus Eulacestoma; species Eulacestoma nigropectus. The sequence goes on along the minus strand of VZTE01006487.1, from coordinate 563,368 downwards.
ACGTGCAGTTCACAAAACGGCTGCTGTACTTGAACAACAATTCTAAGGTGGTACAATGCAAATAAAAATTGATGTTAATATTAATCTTCTCGGGACTGAATGCTTCCAATGCACAGTTTGCTCTGCAATGTGAAATCATGTGAGAGAGCTGCTAGAGTTACAAGAATGTCATGCTACACCTTGCTAGCAGCCTTCCCAAAAGGCACACACAAAATAAAAACCTTGAAACAAAGCTAAGTTGCCAGAGCAGGGTCAGGCAGAGGAACTATCACAACTCAGTGACTTATCTGTCCTCATTCTGTGAGCTATAAATCAGGAAGAAAGATGAGGAGGTTCTTGGGTTGGTCATGACAGAGATGGTAAATCTTACAGTTTTTCACCAGCTAATAGAAAAGAAAATATTAAAACACAAATATGTCATATTAATAAAATATTATTTTAGGTGCCTAACAGTCTTAATAATGAATACTAATGAAATTATTTTAAAAACTGATGTTGGTCTATAAGCTTCAGTTGAGGCTTCAGACACTTGGTCTCTATTCACTGCTGTACAGTTTGGAAAATTTCAGTGGTTGCTGAAGCTAAGAAAATTAGGTAGAGAAGGTGCAGGGCAGTAGCCTGTCATCAGCCCAGTCCAACACTTATCTTGCAGGTCTCTTCCTGTTTTCTATCCTCTTCTCTTACTTTATTTTACCAGCATGCTCAAAGAACAGGAGCACAGACTGCCTTACACCTTGACTTTATGAGGGCATTTTCCTTCCCTGACATTGTTGCACTCTAAGTTTAGTGCTTAAGAAGAGACAGCTGCCGAACACACAAATCATAGGGAAGCAGCTACTCAGGCCCATATAGTGTTCTGCCATTTTTCTTTTCAACTCAGGCAAGACTAATATGTAGGTTTTGGTAGCTGGGTAATCTCTTGAATCTTGTGCAATGGTTTAGAAAGCAAACAGAGAGCAAACAGTTGTATTTCAGACAGATAAAAAGAACTTGGTAAGAAGGATTTCTTTCACCGTTTTGCCTAGTCTTGCTGATAAACACAGACCATTGCCTTTAGCGGGGTGGTGAATTTCTAAGGCTTGGCACTACTAAGGCTCTCATACACACACAACAAAAATCAAAGTTTTCATCAGGCCATGAGCAGTAGCACAGCCTGCTTCCACTGCGTATTTGTCAGACCCACAGAAATTAGGATCAGGGCCTACCGTTACACCTCTACAGCACAGGAAATGTGCTTGAAATCGTGCTGGTTCACAAAATTGAAAAAAATTGTCACCACTGCCAGTCAAGTCAGGACATAAGATGAGACATCTCTAATCAGCTTCCTAGGACATCAAACACTAAATACCAGGCAAAAAATATCCCTTTGGAAAGCCATGTCAGGGAGCAAAGTGACAACATGCAAATTTACCATAACAAGATGTTCAGAGATGTGTCGCAGGAAAACTTGAATAAAAAACCAGCACCAGTAAGACTTCCAAAGGACTACAAAGTCTTACTGAAACTCAGTGGTAAATGGGTAGCAAAATTCCATAGTCTACCTATAAAATTTCAGCCAAATTATAATTGTGCAAATCTGATGTGGATGTTGGGTTCAGCACGACACCATAACGTTTCCAAATGAAACATCCATTCTATAGACAGCTTTCAAGCATCACTGTTTACTCTCTGACTTGTTCTACCTACTCTCTCTGTGGGCACTTGGAGCTTGAACTCATTTGGATCTTCCGGCTTAATTTTATTATTTTGATGGGGTGATAAATTAGAAGTCAGTGTAACAATACAGTCAATAATAAACTTAAGTTTCTCCTATTCATTCTGTTAGGAAAAAAAGTCACATATTTCCAAGTTTCTCTTGCTCCTAAATATTTTCACTTCAGCATTATGCTTTCAACACTTAAGGATCATTTTCTTTGATAGGAGGTTGCATTTAATAGGAACAAGAATAACATGCCTCTGAATTCATATTCAAGCCAACTTTGAATTGAACGCAGATTCAAACTGTAGAGACATTCATAACCATTAAAATATAGATAGATGGTTATTGAGTTTTAAAAGCATCTGAAGAGACACAGTTCTGAAAATCCCTCACGGCATCTATTTGTATTCTAAAAGTCTGGCTTGGATTGATTTTCCTGAAAAACAAAACAATGTTTACATGTAACTAGAATTTTGATCTGATTTTTAAAACTACTAAAAACCTCATTGTTCTCAGTTACTTGGGGCTGGAGATTTATTCAGATGATGGAATAGAACTTCAGCAGTCACAAGCAAGATTTTTACTTTTGAAGTACTTGACCAGATTTTGCAAGCAGAGGGAAACTAAATGGCTTCACGGTCCAGTATAATGCTGGACCAGCTACCTTGTTGTAGGTGTCAAAACAGCTCCCATTTTGGAGTATCTAGTCTGGTTAAGATGACATTTATATTGCCAGGTAGGTTAAAGGTGCTGGATGACTCAAGAAAATGAGAGGGGCCCTTCACTGGCCTCTGGATGAAAAATGGTCAGAAAAAGCCAGCATGGCCCTGTGTTTAGTCCCCCAAGCTACCACTTAAAACTGTGTATACCCACAAAGACACAAAACTTAAGTTAGCAAGGAGGGAAAGGTTCAGTTCAGTGAACGCTTTATATCATTTCCCTGGTGATTTTTTCAGCACACTTCATTCCTTCCTCAGATACTTTGCTTACACTTGGAATGCAAAGCAACACAGTTACAGCTAACAGAGCAGTGATAGCTTCTCTGAAGACTTGAGTAAACGCTCTGACCCACAGAATCATGCTGATTTCCAGACAACACTGTGACCTCTGCTCCATCGTGTAAAAATGAGACTTTACAAAGCCCAACTTTAATTCATTTGAAAGCCTCATTTGAAGATTCCATTTTACACCCTCTTGCTGTAGATTTCACTTCCCCAGCTGCTTTACATGCACATTGGACCCTCCAACACTGAGCCATATAGATTTGTCTTTGTCTTTTGTGTTAATTATTAGCTGCTGCAGAGCTGTCTCGGTGGGTGAACGCACACAGAAACAAAGGCGGTAAGGTTGTAAAACCTTTTATCTCTATCAGGGCACATTATTTGATAAGGTGCTAAGCTAATAGCAACGCATGTCAAATTGTGTTTAGACAGATCAGTGTGCTGGGAATTGGAGGTTATGTTTGTCTCTGCAAACCAGCACCTGCAGAAGCAAAGAGAAATTCATACTAATATTCACAATGCTATGTAAACCATAAAGCATCTCTAAGTGGTTGTTTCACAAATGGCTCTAAGATAACGAACCTCTGTCAATTTATTCTTTTGAGCTTTAATCATTCATATTCTCATAAAAGCTGTGAAAATAGCAAACTGAATAATGGACATTCAATTTCATTTAATTCAGCAACATTATATGGCCTATTCATTTAAAAGCACCCAACTGGAGACACTAACTTTGCAGTAAGATCTAAACATCTGTCCTTGAGAAACTGGCAAGGGTGGGCATTAAGGCATCCAAATCTGATAAGACATTTCCAAAAAAAACCATTCTGCATGTTAAAAGAAGTAGCATGGTGTGAATTTAAATCTAAGAAATAATTTTTATCTTCTGAGGTTTGGAATTTGTTTTTTTTTTTTTACCTTTATTTGCCCACTTCCCTCACAGATACCTCTATTCTGGTTTTAGCTAACTGCGCTAAATGCAAGGCAGCATCTGGACAACACCACTGATCAGAAAGGGAACAAAAACATCACTTCCCCTAAATGAGAACAGATAATAATAGTGCCCAGTCAGCCTAAAAAACACACCGTGGTCCTACCTCCAGAGACCTTTACCTTTTCATACAGCTTTGTCAACCTGCACATTTGAAACCTGAGTCTTGTTAATCGAGGCTGTGTATGTTCATTGTCACAGCCTCTTTCAAAACCCTGAAGACTTTTCTTATGTGAAGATCTCAAGATATCACGAGGAATCACCCCAAATGCTAGGCGTCTAACTTACATGAAGGTTACAGTCTTGATTATCTCAGTCCCTGGGACCAACAAACACATTTAGATAATAGATTTCAGATACTCAAAGAAGGCTTCAGCCATGGACAAAGTTTGAAATAATTAAAGTTCAGATAATCTAAATTATTCTACACACAAAGCTGAGATTATTTCTCCATCTGTACATACCCTGTGATCATCTTGAAATTAAAATCTTATGCTTTCAACAGGTCAGTACTAAAAATTTCACTTGCAGAGCTATATTAGATCAAGCTTATATGATTATATGAGAGTTTATATCTAACAGGATACTTATGCATTTTAGTTCTAGCACTGGTCAATAGGCAAATTTGGCTGCAAAATGCCACACAGACTAAAAAGCCAATAAAGCAGATGGTTTTTTCTTTAATCCCTTTTTAAGGAGAAGAACTGTTCATGAAATATCTTTAATGTGAGTAATGGTAATTACACTGCGTTCTTCTTCTTATTTCTGAAGATTAGGCTTCCAGACGAAAAAAAAAAAAAAAAAAAAAAAACACCACAAAACAACAACAACAGCAAACGCTCCCAATATTGTCTAAAATTACTATTAATTCAATATTTTCTCTACTGGAAGACCTTTTGTATCAGTTCTCTAATGCTGCCTGTTGTCTACCTCAGCACTGATACCAGCCTGCTTTGCTTATGGTACAATCCAAGAACCAAACACACACAAAATCAGGGTATGTTTTTATCTTGGCTACTGACTCTATTGGGATGATGTAGGACAGGAACCACTGGTTTACATTTTCTGTGTCTCAGTTTGACCTCCATCTGAGCTAAAAAGCAAAATAACAACAGGTTTCTTCGTGGAGAAATTCTGTGAATCCCTGCATTCACCCATCAGGGAAGAAGGCAGCCTGAGCAAATACTTTCAACTGATAAGCATCTTGCATGTGTCTATGTATGCGCGTTGTTTGGATCTTTTTACATACTGCTATGGTAAATCATCTCTATTCCTGAGCAAGGAAAGCAAAGCTCACTGTCACTTTCCTATTTGTGCACTCTCTCAAGGAAAAAATGAAATCAGCTACATTATTCTTTTCCCAGTAGAGGACTCCTACTCTTTCCCTCCTCTCCACAAAAGAGCTCCAAAAAGGAAAAGTGTGTGTAAATAAAAAAGAACAGAGAGGGGGAAAAGTAAAATGTTTTTTTAGAAGGATTTTTATAGACTTTCAGTACTATATTTTTGCAACAACTATATAGAAAACATCTGATGGTGATGTGACAGGACTAGAAGCACTTAATAGCTGACTAATGTGGTCAACTGTAACTAAAGTTACGGAGCTCAAACATCTTTAATTCCGGAACTCTTGGGGGCAGGAAAGGGAGGCAGAACGAACTGAAGTTATCATAGTGACCAGCAGTGTGACAGGAAAAATACTGACAGTGTCTGGCTCAAACAAGGAATCATTTTCTACCTGGTAAGAATAACCAGCAATCTGGAAGACATGCAAATTAAATAGGTGTGAATGAGTAACCTAACAAGGGAAGCAGCTATTTCTGCAACTAGGAGGCAAATTCTCCCTTTCTGACCAGAAGATCATAGGAGCTGCAGATTCCATACACACAAAAATCTTCCCTCTCAACTTTCTTGTTACTGTGTGTCTGGAGAAGTAGAGACCTTCTCTGTACTCCCCAGTCTTCTGACCACTAGTAAATACATAGTCCTCAGAGAAACTATTTTCTTCTACCTAAGATTAAGTTACCCAATAAAAAGTTAATCAGCATCATCCAAGCTCTCAATTTTGGACACACTGAAGAGAACATGAAAAAAATTCAGGGTGTAGCCCAGGTCCTTCCATTTGAATAAGCAGGCCAGCAAATAGGCAGATGGCAGAAGCAAAACATATGAGAATTAATAAACCATTACACAATGCTTTTCATCCAAACACGTACAAGTGGGTAAACAAAAAGTTCATAATCACTATTCTCATTTTAAAGGTTAAGGCATGCAACTCATACAAAAATGAAAACACTTATCCCAAGAGGTCTGTGGCAGAACTAAGAATAGAGGCAGCAAGGAAATACAGGTCTCCAGTCCCCTTTTCCCTGTTCTGTTCCAAAAGATTTTGTTCATCCTTAGAAATAAACATGAAATACTTGCTTTTTCCCCACTCCTACTAAATACAAAATTATTTTAATACCATGTTAAATGCATCCTTCGCAGTCTAACTCTGCTATTAGTGTAAGGTTGAGAAACAAAGTATAACTATTGAGTCAAAACATGAGGAATTATTTCTTAACAAAATTGATCATAACAACATTACTAGCTTGCATGTTATATCATTCAAATGTATTTTCCAGTCATACCAATATGCTTGCATAGGGCTTCTAAGCCACAAACACCTATGCAATACATAAGAGCATGACATTCAGCAACGGGATGCAAATGAGGGCAAACAGCGCAACCCAGATAGAGAAACCTCATCCACCCACAAAGATGGGTTGTGCATGTCACATTTTCCAGCCTATTTCTCTTAAACATGTTTTGCACTTTCTAGTGCTAAAAATAACTCTGTTCCATTAGAAAAAGAGCAGTGGCAGAAACCAGTGCTTGCTGGCAAACTGTTTTTCTCCTCTAGACACACCATTTTTTACTTTTGATAGAAACATTTTATCTGTAGCTTTTCAGACACATTTAACACAGCTGTTAAAGGGCCATACTTTGCATGAAATAAGCTGAAAACCATATTTATTTTTTCTTGTGATCCAATCAGATCAATTCTGCTTTTACTGACATCCCTGTTAGTCAAGTGGCTGAAAGAAATCTGCCAGGTGCAAAACTAGTGAGGATAGACTGACTCTAAAAATGAATACATATGTGCACACACCTAGACACATTTTTTCATCTGTGTGCTTAATAGAACATGCATTTATTGCATTAGTTACCACACTGGAGAAGCAATGCAACAATGAATCTCCCCTCCATCATAAACAGAGATATCATCTTAGTAAGACCGGGTTTTGCTTTACCTCTCATGACATGACGACAAAATTAAAAAGAACATGAAAATAAAGCTACGTGTTAAAAACTTTTTTTTTTGTAGAGACCTCTAAGCCCTTTAAAAATAATTAACCCTTGATAGAAGGGCTAATAGAACCCTTAGAAGTTAAACCCTTAGAACCCATAGAAGTTAAACATTACTCCTCCAGAAATTTCACAAGAGTCCAGCACACCTAGTCCAAGCATCACTCCAAAAATTAGTTTCATAGGTCTTTTTCTTCAGATCTACGCTGAAGTATACAGGAGTTGTGTTACTATTCCTTAGGAGAAAGGACATATGTACCTGCTTCTTCAGACTGGCTGCCTTATTTAGTGTTTCCATAAAAATCCAATTGAAAAAATGATCATATATCAACATACTCATGTGCACTAAAATAATAAACGGTGTTAAGCAAAAGTCACCAAATAGTGCCACCTGCTGTAATCTGCCCAACAGTGCCAGCCAACAGCCCTGTTCTCCCTCTCCTGAAATCAAGTACTGCACAGCCGAATACCTTCATTCAAAGGAGAGACTAAAGCGCTATAGAGAGAAGAAAGGAACAAAGAAACAAACAAACATCATTTAACAGAGCTCTGCTGGATTCAGAGTGATATAAATGATCTGTTGTTCCGGTATCTATCTGCTTTTGTGGTGCCACCCAGATCAGTGAATAGGCAGCAATCTGCATAAGAAAATCCTCATACAAACACTGATCCTCATAGGCTGATACTTAGAGGCTCACATGTAAATGCCTTTAGGAGCTTAATTTATGAACAGCTCATTAATAAGTGTGGTATGTTACTACTGAGATTCTAACAAGAACCTCCTACAGGTTCCAGATTGATGGTTTTGCAGTTGAAAAAATAGAACAAATTGCACTGCCACAACCTGTGTGTCACAGAAATCAACAGCAAAATTCCCAAGATGCTTCTACAGTACTTTAAAACAACTAAGATAGAACTCTACTGTAAACTATCAAACAGTCAGGGTGGTAGGAAACCTTAACTTGGGCATTTACATTTTTTGGTGATGAGAATGAGACAAATAATTAGTCAAAACGTCTTAAAATATGTTCAGGAGATACCTAAAGTGCGTCCAAAAGACAATATGATTAATTCCTAAAGTAGCCACAGCTCAGATAAGAGACGCAGGATATTTTTAAGGTGGTCTTCCTACAACTTTCACAGGATCCTGAGAAACAGGCATAGTAGTTCACACACTGAAACATGAACTGATGTAGTTGAATTCAAACACAGAGTCAAAAACAAAGCTAGGTTTCTTCATGCCCATGATGATAAAATCCACCTTGACATAACTCAAGTGAGCTAAATATATTGAAACAACATATTCACCCCACATCTGGTTAGAACAAGCTTTCTACCCTTTCATAAATGTCTTAGACTGGAAGTTGACCAAATGGATCAGGCTGACATCCCATCTAATCACAACAGAGTAGCCCTCAGCACTCTCTTTCACCATTTGGATCCTTTACCTGGGGCCAAAAGTTCCACCTCCACCAAGCTTTGCAACTGCTGCAAGCCATTTGATCACCACCTCTACCTCGGAGGTGACTCAAGTTGCTCAATACAAGCATGTCAACCTAGCAGTTAACAAAATACAGTGTGAATGAAATGAGTGGAAATGAATGGAAAATGGTACATAAATGTAAATTGTTATTATCAGAACCAAGGATATTTCTGTGCTATTTCTATCACTAATTTTTGAATCACATTTCTACATGACATTTAATTTTGTAAAAATAGAGTAAGGGCTGATTGATTTGTATTTTCTAAATCATGATGAAATTGCAGTTCGAAGTGTCATGTCACAGGTAAAACTGTTAAAAGCCACAGCAGTAATGACAGTAATGAAAAATATCCATTAATTACTTGTACATTTATCATGTAATTTTTTCATTTCTCACCCCCCCCTTTGGTTTTTTTTTGTTTTGGTTTTTTTTGTTTGTTTGTTTTTTGTGGTTTTTTTGTTTTGGTTTTGGGGGGGTTTTTGTGGGGTTTTTTTTTGGTTTGTTTTTGTTTTAAGGAACAGCTTTTCTGTCTTGTGAACTGACTTCACTCAAGAAGATAGATTGGCTGAAAATACTGGAGGGCCAGATTTTCATATATCCCCAAGGAGCCCTTCTCGTTGGCTCACTGCAAAGGAACTCTAAATCAGGTAGATACTGAACTGAAGGCTGCTACAATATCCCCTGCACAGTTATTCATACTCTGAATAACTAAGCTCTAAGCTCTCATATCTTTTCACTAGGTGAGATCTAAGCCTTCAGGCTTTACGTGTCTGTGCACTCTTTCAAGCCCTATTGCTGCGACCAAGTATAAAACTTCATGCTGTTATGATACAAAAGTTAGTGTTTGCACAGAAATTAGCCTTTCCACTAACATGAAAAAATCCCAACATGCTGCAATTCCAGGTAAACTATTTCCTTGGAAACTCGTGATAAAAAGGGTGCATTGTTCATACTTGGAGTTCAGTACTAGACAGTTTCAGAGCACTTGGGCTTGTTAACACTTGGCACTAATTAGCTCCTTCACATAAGATTATGAAAGTATTTTGTAGACATTAAAGGAATTAAAACTGAAAATATCCTTGTAGAGTAAGAAAGTTTTAATATCTTAATACAGATGGATGAACTGAGGCACTGAAACACTAATGGCAACATCCTTAACCTTAGGTAAAGGGAAGAGTACAAATCCTAATTCACGCATTTGTGGAAATAGCTGCCTTTAAAGACGGACTGAACACATGGCCTTACAGATCAAAAGGTAGCGAAAAAGCTTCTAAATCCAGTGCTCTTACAAATCCTAAATTAAAAAACAACTTTTGAACATTCTTTCTGCAACATCAATAAAATGAAAGAAATCACAAAAAATAGTCAAAGCATACAGTTCCGTAATTCTAGCTTTCAGGTTATCATGAAAAGGCAAACATCAAGTTTTGTTTTTATTTTTGACTGCACTAGTGACCCAGGAATCACACAATCCTGGAGCCAAAGAGGACTGCCTTGGCACTTACCACAGCCTCCTATACTGAGGAGTGCTAAAGTGTAATCTAATGCAAATAACAAAATTGTCCAGGATAGACCACTAGTTCCATATTAGCGTCTATTATTACATATACCTATATAAGTGTGTGCGTACAAACCAGCAGAGGAACCTACAGTGCCTTCCTCCTGCTTAGTGGGTGTGCCAACAGGACTGAAACAGATATGGGTACCTAAATCCTTCCTTACTCCTAACTTGATAGAACAAATACAAGATAATGCTTGTAACATTTATTCAGTGTCTCACCCTCTGGTGGTACCTTCATTGTCACACGAAAGTCCCCTCCACCAACCCACCTAGAAAAAACGTAAAAAACTTGAAGAGTATTTATAGAAAAGGCTGCTTTCTATGGCATGTACAAGGGAGTGAAATTGTCTGTGTGTGTTGAAAACAGTGTTACTTAGACAGAAAACTTAAGTAGACAAAAAACCTGCAGGTTGTAATGAAAATATATGGATTCTTACTATACCAGGCAACTGGATTTCAAGGAAGTTCCACACTACAATAAATTTTGCAACACCCATTCAAACAAAAATACTATTGGCATAAGAGGCAGTCATTTTTCCTGAGTGTTACATGTCCCTGAAGTTGAAAGAAAAATTGAAAGACTGACCCCTTTTTATAAACATACGCCAGATACATCCAAGACTAAGAACAAGAAAAATCTCTGCTAAAATTTCTGAATATTTTCACTAAACCACTATCCATAGTAGCATAAACCACACACTTAACTCCTTTATCAGCACAGAGAACAGAGACCTAAAAGCTATACAGCTGTATGTAATCCACATTGCCATCATCTCTGCACCACTTCTAAAACTATCCATTTCTAATCAACAATTAAATACAGTACACTCTTGGATGCTACCTAGGATCAATCTTAAAATATATGTATTCATTTGCAGCTTAGGAATAAAGCTGGCTCTAAGATATGCAGGCTGATACTCTGACTTTAGGACTTACCCAATGAGCACTATTTTATACATCTTCAGTAAAACGTGACTTAAAATAGTACATTCAGTTTTTGTCACATTTATGCAAGAACAACTTCAACTGGAACAAATTCAAAGAGGACCTATTACAGTGATTAGAAAAAAGGGAGTGTCAGCAAAGAGTAGTTAAGAGTGGACAGCTTTATTTTGCTAGAAAAATAAATGCTGAGAAAGAATATCTAACTTCGTAATATAAACATCAAGGGGGGATAAAAACCACTTAAGACAGATTAAGGATCAAATGGCTTTACTTTAGTCACAAATATTATCCCTACTTGTCCTGCAAGAGTTCACTTTCAGAGTAGCTAGTAGAAGAAATCTAACGCTGCTTTTAAGTTGAAGACAGAAATTTAATCTTGGTATTTGAATCCATGTGTATCTGATGTGGCCTCTAAAAGAGAGCACCCAAAAACGCAACTAGGTCACTGTTTCTTTTCATTATCATTGCACCTATGAATCCCCTACATCAGGACAGTAATGGCTACCTACACAAACCTGGAGAGGATATACTTTTCCCACAGTCAGCACAGCTTCAGTTCTGCATAAAAGAATAAAAGAGGAAGAAAACCACTTCCTCTGAACAAGTGGAAATTGCATGCAGCTCGTTAAAGAATTTGGGTACTGATGTTTTTGACAGTAACATATTCCTCTTACAGCTAAAATTTAATTTATTTAGACTATTCTGTCTATAATACTCTTTGTGAAGATTAGATTTGCAGAGCTCATTTGCACTTTGGGGTTTTGGCGTTGAGGATTTTCAGGCTTTGTTGTTGCTGTTTAGTGCACCTTTTTATTTTTTGTTCTTACTTTCATAGTGCTACAGTCCAAAGAATCATCTAATAACTAAATTAATAATCTCATTGAAACCCACTGTCACTACAAGATCACTGCCGTATGCTATTGCCCTTCTATGTCTTGCATACACAGACATATTTTAAGTCCTGATAAAGTGTTTATTACTGTTGTATCATATGGAAACAGTATTTTACATACATATATTTATGTGTACGTAGGTATTTATGCACACGGAAGATATTCTATGGGTTCCTCTCAACTAACGGTCCACTATAAAATCACTTGAAATTACTAGGCAGCTACTTGGTGAGCCAATCTGAAAATCCTTCCCAAAACTTGCTTATTTATTCAATAGTCAGCTTACAAGAAGAGAGTGGTTATGGAGCACAGTCCTTTCTGAGCACTCACTTCTACAAGATGTCCGTGGTCTAGTAGGGAAATGACCTTGCAGGTAACTTCAAAGGCAACTAACAGGCTGAAATAATTCATGCTTTCAAGTGGTAAACTACCTCCAGATTTCTCACAGCAAAAAATGTGCAGTCTCTGTCCATAATCAGCCTGTTTGATTTGTTTGTGGCTAAGCTTCCTTCTCTCAGTGTTGAGGCGCTATGTGAAAACAAAATCTAAAATCCTATGAGTTTACATTTGGGTAATTGGCAGCAAAGGGGCATCACCAACTGCAGTAAGCTACCATTTAAGCCATGAATCACATTTCTGATTTGCACTGTAATTGTTAAAAATGTTCATCTTGTCTGCAAATAGTAGTTCAAAGAAATCAATTTAATAACAAATACAAATATATGTTTCCAGATACAAATATAGAGTTAGTTGATTTTAATTGCAAGCTCATATTCAGTTGCTACCAATTAATATCTCAGATTATGGCCTTAAAACCACAAACGAACTGTTAATTTTTACTTTTCTGTTACAACAGTGACGATTACTGAACACTCATGAATGCTTTTATGCATGTCAAAAGGAGCTACTTTGATTCCTGATTCTTTACAAAGCCACTTAAGAACACATACTCCAACAGCTGCTTTCTTGAAAAGCAGGAGTAAAAAGAAAAAGAATGAAGTAAGAATTGTGCTTTGTAAAAAAAAAAAAAAAAATTTTAAACCATGAGGATTTGCGTATAGTTTGCAAGGTTCTACACTTCTCCAAACTACTTGGAAAACAACTTCCAAGATTATGACCAGAAACAACATCACTCCAAAGTGAGTTCTAAAAAGCATGTTCTGACTGCTTACTGTGTTTTAAGACTATGGATATGAAAACTTTAAGAAACAGCATATGGGGCAATCAGTTCCTGTACCAGAGAAGAAGAAGGCTTAATTTACATCACCACACTGCTGCTTTGCTCTCTGCCTGGGGCAGAGACTGGTAGTACTAGTCACAAACACTTCTTTTTCTTGTCAATCCTCCTTGTCCCTTGGGTACTCTTATCTCAATTCTTCTCTTTTTTTCCTCTTCCCGTTTCAATTTTTTCTCACCTTTTCCTTTACCAAACTTTCTCACTTAACACGTCTGTCTCAATTCATACTCCCATTCTCTTCCTTCCAGTCATGCCAAGTCCTTTTCTTCATATTTTCCATGCAATGAGCTTTGTGTATCCTCAGAAGGTAGCAATCCACATAAAGATCACACTCCTCTGTTTAGCCAAATTACCCAGAAAACACATAGGGATATCATAAGTCTCAAGTCCAATATATCAGCAAACACGCAGAGCTCTTCACCATTTTACTGTCTATGGACATAGACAAAAAACCCCACACCCATTCCTTGCAAAAAATGTTAGCACATCTTCAAGCCAGAGATGCACAGATACTCAGATTACAAGTTGCGACTGTAACACATCTACATTAGCTATGAATGCCTAACCACATTTTTGGTATTCTCCCTCTCTGCCCAATAGTTAGCAACAAGAAAAATTACGTTAACTTTACGTACACTATAGAATAGGTTGCAAAAATATGAATTACATTATGTTTTCTATGTTTGGATGAGAGGTTTACTCCAACAGATCAATAAATCTAGGGACTCACTGGTTTTGCATTAGTAACTAGTTTGAGTAAATTACCAGAAGCGGAAATTCAGTTATCAGCAGCTAGTGTTAGAAACAGCCAAGAGTGACGGTAAGCTGAAATTTGCCTCCAATAGTAATATTAGTGACAATTTTTAGTTTTGCCTCCCTACTCCTGAAAATACTGAAAACTGGCAACTGATGCCATACGAATATGTCTAAATTAGCCAAAAAAAATATCGGGGGGTTGGGAGATTGGAGGAGGGTGTTTGTCCAGTTGGTTTTTGTTTTGTAGAGGGGGAGTGTGTTTGTGGTTTTGTTTCCAAACTGCAATGGATATCAAGTCATGTCCAAGGACCTTTCATAAGCAGATGCCTTCCAATAAACTCCAGGAGGTTTTTAATTTTTTTTTCTGTGAAAAGGGCATAATTTTTCAGAAAGCAGGCATACAACTTTTGATGCCATGAAAGTTCAAGGCAGATGTAAAAGATGCAGGCAGTGGATTCGGGATATTGCCAATTTGGCTACCATTTCCTAGCTTTATTCTGTCTGCTATTTTGTGACTAAGCCACCCAACTGGATAATGCTGATAGCAAATAAAATATACAGAGGAATGAGTGTCTTGTTGTACTTTAGAAGAAAATTCAATACCTGGTAAAAAATTATATTTTGTATAATTTATATTTTAAAAACATAACTGTCATGGGACTCATGCTAGAATCCACAAGACATAACATGGATACATCCGTTCTTTTTCAGCCAGACAGAGCAGGTATTCCAAGCCTTTGGCGAGAGTATTGCACCTGCCACATCTCTGGTGCATTAAGGAGTCTCTGGCACCAGTGGCAATGTGCCTCCTTAGGAAGAAAAGTCATCCATCAGCTAGACTGCTTCAGACCCACTTACAGCTTATGTTAACGTGCACATGAAATGAAATCCAATTAGACTACAGCGTCCAAATTCACAGTGAAACTTCCTATAAAGTTTAATCCCTTGTTTGCAAGGGAAAAACATCTGCAATTGAGATCAATAATTCTTCTGTGATAAAGCCACATCTTGATTTTTAAATCTTTATTTCCAATTTCATGAGTTCTGGGGGAACATTCTCACCCAACTCAAAGTATAATGGGCAGGGGGCTGTGGGGTGTGGACATGACAGACAAAAAAGCAAAACCAATTTTTGATAAAATAGTACAGTGTTACCTCCCAGAGCAACATTTCAGATTCCATATTTGCCCATAGCATTTTGCCTTACAGAAATTAAAATCAAAACCAAAATATCCAAGCTCATTCTCTCCCCAGAGGGTAATTTTTAAGCTGCTGCTTTATATATTACAGGATTCTTCTCATTCCAAATGGATATTCAAAGTGCGAGGTCTGATCTATAAAGCTTAGGCACATTTTAGCACAAGCTTCATTTTAATTTTCTTCAGGGTCCCCTTTATTACAGTAATCCTAATTACTGTCAGTTTGAGGCATAGAAGGTTGACTAGAGAAGTGGCACCTCTTGGTGAGAGTGTTGTACACAGTAAATATAAAAAGTATATCTTCATTCATCTTGTGTTTTCTTTGGTTTATAACATCTATTAAGAATAAATGGAATGTATCATCCTTTAGCAAAAAATTGTATCCTCTCTCGAACTACTAATGTTTGAAGTTTTTTTGTTTCATAAAGTGTTGCTATGGTTTAACCTCAGCAGGACACTAAACACCACATAGTCACTCATCCATTCCCTTACACAGTGAGATGGGGAGAAAAATCAAAAGAGTAAAAGTGAAAAAACTTGTGGGTAGAGATAAAAAAGGTTCAATAAAAAGTAAAGCAAAAGCCACATGTGTAAGCAAAGCAGAACAAGGAATTGATTCACCGCTTCCCATGGGCAGGCAGGTGTTCAGCCATCCCCATGAAAACAGGGCTCCATCATGCACAGTGAGGACTCGGAAAGAAACGCCATAAACTCTGAGTGTCCCTCCTTCCCCCTCTCCCCTCAGCTTCATATGTTGAGCATGACACTATATGGTATGGAATATTCCTTTGATCAAGTGGGGTCAGCTGTCGTCAGCTGTTGGGGCCTCACAACTTCTTGTGCACCTCCAGCCTCCTTTCTGGTGGGGTGGGGCAAGAAGCAGGAAAGGACTCTGTGGAATTGCTGTTCAGCAGTAACAAAAAAAATCTTGTACTATCAACACCATTTCCAGCACAAATCCAAAACACAGCCCATACTAATTACCATGAAAAAAAATAATTCTACCCCAGACAAAACCATCCCACATAATACAGGTGAAAACAAGAATCTAGAAAAATAAACTCCCTTTTCAGAGCTGCGTGTTCATATAAACCAGCACATAATCAACTCGTGGACACACCATGTATCATGCTCAAGTATATCCCACACTAGCTGGTGACAATTGTAAGAGATGTGACCCCTTTTTCCACGAGTGTTTGGCATAACGTCCCCATTTCCTTTGCCATTTATGTGGTTCTCATAAGCACACCCGAGACATGTCCTGCAATAAGATCCTTTACATTTCAGTGTTCTCTGGAAAGTTCTACCTTAGCTGGCCTGTAGCATTCCTGTACTTCTCCCCAGGTAGCATCCTACAGGTCGCACTGCAATTACAGGAAGTGTTAGTGCCACATAACAAAGAGGAAGGGGCCACCTGAGCCTTTGACTTGAAAAATGACGTTGATGGGTCTAGTTGTGGATTTTTCAGCTGTGGCACCAATTCTCTTCTAATATAGGCTTGTCCAGAGCCTAGCAAAGAGAGGATCCAGCTGCATATCTACTAGCATGCAATCAACAATTTAAGTTTTCCTGGGATAAACCCAATCTGGACATGTATGGACAGATAAGCGTTAAAACAAAGATGCCACAAACAGAAAATACACTTTTAAACCCCACTAACCTTAATTTTTTTGAGGACAAATTCTAACTATATTAACATGTTAAGAAGGTGATGGAGTAGCCTGCTCAGTCTCTGCCATTTTTTATCTAGGGTAGGGTTCACATAAATGTGTTGTGTAGAAAGCCATACTGAGAAGGACAGGATTTTTAGGATATACAGTATTACAATAGCTGAGAACAAAATGGTCTTACAAATATACTCCAACACACTATGGGACTGCTTTCATAGTTACATAAACACAAATTAGTGAGCACTTACAGAGAGAAATATTTACCACAGCTCTGGTACACCAGTTGGCAACTTGTATACATAGCTACCCCAAAGTCACTCTGAAATTCAAATGTACAAGCTCAGGCAGGTGCAAATGATGTTAGCTTTCCGATGAAAGCATAGAACACCCTTTAGCAATAAAGGGATGAGTAGACAAGGATGTCTGCATATTAAAATTGCACTACAGACCTAAAATCCCTTGAAGATGGAGCAAAATACCCTGTAACTTAATAGGGTGGGGGTTTTCCAAGAAATCATTTCCCAATTCTGTCTCAGTTCTGCTAAAAAAACCCAAGCAAACCCAAACGTATTACTCAGTTGTATAGTTTTAAAAGATTAGAGAGAGATGACTGATTCTGTCTGTAGACAGACTTTTTCCTTTCCTATGAAAGAACTGATCCATTTCTTTCTAGTTCTCTGGCTTGGAGCAGAAGAGTCAAAGTATTTATCCAAGTAATAGGAAAGGATTACACATGTAGATGGATTTACAAAACATCAATCCCGACAGGCTTCTGAAATTAAAAGAGCCTAATGCATGAGGAGTGATATATTTTACAATAAGGGAAATGCCAAGCTGTGGAAAAACTATTCCAGAAGGTAGCTGCGAGTTAAGTAGAGAGTTCACTTCTCTTGTCACTTGATCCTCTCCTTAGAATTAAGAACTGAACTTACCATTTTGAAACATGTAGAGTAGCAGCTATAAAAATCCACCACGAGAACATTCATATTTGGAGATTTTTCTGCCTTTACACAAGTTTAAGGGATTGTCAGAGGTCAAAAAATTGAACATCCCTGCTGAGTGACTTCTATGAAAGACATGCTGTGGAATGGTGTAGGTGTACTTATTCTTCACAGCTATTCAGACAGGACCAAAAAAAAAAAA